>JAOWAT010225535.1:0-20866 GCA_028571025.1 Longipedia americana
TACACTGATTATCGATTTTCTCTACTTTATGTCCTTCTTTCTGCTCTTCCTTGATATTTTATGGAGACTGATAATTGACTTTCGCAACTTTGGGGAAATACTTGGCTTTCAACTCTTCGACATCCAGATTCCTCTTTGTGCAAACAATCTTGTGAGCCACGCTTTTGGGTAAAGTATCGATCAGTCTGTAAAAAGACTCTCGATATCCAAAACTGAGCAAGAATTAAGTTTAAACAACAATGAGATCTGTAACTTTATCCTTATTCTCCTTGGTTAGAGACTATAGCTGGAGAGGACTTCCCACCAGAATATTTTTATTTGCCGATAGACTCTAGTGTTGAAAGCTTTGCATGAATAAATTGATCACAGTGGTCTTAGTGAAACTTGAGATTAAGTGAGAAAGCTTTTGGGAAAGGTCTTTTGAATGAGCTACAAAGAGAAGTGTGGATTACTATTCATTGTAGAATTTGCGCAATATCAGTAAAATTATTCCTAGGATTTTGCCAGATTATTCGGGAGCAGATATTATTGCATCTGTGAGCTCGTTCTAAATGCTCAGTAGTTGCTATTGGAAGTCTGTGAGACGTTAGATGCTCAATTTTTTGAGACCCTGAATAATTCCTGGGTAGTCCGTGAAGTATTGTTGAAAAGGTTCTTAAATTTACATCACGAAATTAATATTATCCTTGAAACAACAATGACCGACTTTTTTTCCCCACAAAATATAAGAATTGTCAATAAAAAATTTCTAGTTTAAACTATTTTCTCTGTTTTTCTGCCAGTATGACAAGAAAAAACTGATATATTGGATTTGGAAAGGAATTCCAACCTAATTTCATTAATAATAACAAATCATTAGTGGGCACATACAGATGATCAATAAATAGTAACGCATATTCTAACCCTCTCTTTTCCGAGAATATCTGAAATCAAAGCTAATATCGCTCCTTGACTCAGTACCTAGTTAAAAAATTGCAGATTACGGGTAGAAAAATGCTGATGTTGGAGAAGGCTGTTCGCACTCCAATAAACCTGATAGCCTAAAAGAAAATATTTTCTTAGCACGGAGTCCCTGAATAGGGGGGTATCACCACATTCGAACCTATTCACATCGATAAAAACTTCGACCAAATACTGATAATTCTATCACCGACTCCTCATAACCTAAAAGATTTGAGGTAGCTGATTCTGGCAAACGTGGAAAAAGGAAACAAAAAGTATTACCCCGTATTCTGGCCAAAAAGGACTATTGCTTGCAAATAGTATCTGTAATCTCAAAACCTAATGCCTTACATCTAAATCCGAGACTTCTCATTCGACTTACTCCCTTTAGACATCGACCTCTACTCTTTGGAAATGAAATCAGTCAAGGACCTATTCATACATCATGATCATTCGATTTACACAACTGTCGCAGAGTCAATCCATCGACTGCAGTGTGTCTTCGGGAAAATTCATAACATTTATTACAAGGGGCGGGGCAGTCGGGCAGTCTACGAGATTCTCAAACTTAAATAAGGTACTACTCTTTCTTATGCAGATTAAATAAAAATTGATGACAACTACGGGGATATAGAGTCGATAATCATCCTGGATAGATCAGTAGACTATATTACACCTCTTTTGAGACAGATAACCTACGAAGGAATGATCGACGAGTTTTTTGGAATCAGTGGGAATTATGTCAAAGTGCCATCTTCTGCCTTCTAAGAAACTAAGGAAAAAAAGTCCGAAAGTGCGTATAGAAATATCCAGCTCAACTCTTAAAAAGATTACATTTATTAACAAGTCAGAATATTAACCGTGAATGGTGCCAGATCAGCATTAAAAACAAGAGGTGCCGAATTTGATCAGTATGTTGAGTAATCGAAACTTCTTAAAGACATCAATGAAAAAGCAGCAGCCACCAAAAGAATCCAGGCTTAACGCTAATATCTTAAAAAACGTACCTCCATTTTAACTCAGACTTGACTCTCAATTCAATACTAATGTAGGAAATGAAAACAATTTACTTCCATAAAGAACTCATTCTCCACCAAAAATGCTTGCTAGAAAAAGATAGAGAAATCATTGAATATTACGAAAACATGATCGCTTTTTAATTGCCACTGTAAAAAATTCTTAGATCTATGTGTTTGCAGTCAATTATCGATAAAGGAGTACACAGAAAAGTATACCCCAGAATATGTGAAGATATTGCAATGACATATGGGACCTAGCAAATCATCACTATGACCAATCTAGCCAAAATGGGACTGTTTTATTAGCAAGGTACCATCAAGGATACCTATCCATTTTCGGATATTAGAAAAGAATTGAAGTTAATTTCGGAATCTCACATTAATCATGAAAACCCAGATGATACCTCTTTTGCTTATGGAGGATATACGCCAATCATGTACTTTTTATGAATAATCAAGGACAAAATTGGTATAGGGAGCTATTAAAGGGGGATGGAGAAATATGGCTCGAGCACTGAAATTGTTGCCAGGATAATTTGGAATGCCTGAGCATGTACGGGAGTGTACGTCACATCCTCGTCCTGCTGTTGTGGTGTATTTCATTGGTGGTGTGACTTATGGATAAATTGCTACATTAAGACTTCTCAGCAAACTTGTCAGAAGGGAAATCGTCATTGCGACCACTGAAGTTATCAACGGGTAAACTTTTATGAGTTCACTTATCGAAAAATACGAATTGACAACTATAGAAAAATCGAGTGGGCGCAGAAATTGATTGTGTATTGTGTAGTTAATTTGTTGTTTAAAAGTGAAACAGATTAAATTTATCACAAAAATCGATAAGGAAGAGTGACAAATCCAAAAAAAGGGATAAAACGTCAAAAGTGTTATTCAAAACACAAATTTTCCGTATTGAAGTGTTTCATCCTTGATAACCAAATCTAAAATTTTGGATAAATTCCTTGCTCACTCCGTAATCCAATTTCAGAATAAAAGTAAAATCGCTTAATGGTTACATAAAAACTTCTAACTAATGTTTTTAATTTAGTTCTAAGTTTAGATTAATGAGTACCCTAGGTCATAACACTGTATTTCGCGCAGCTTCCGTCTTTCATCTACCCATCATAAATCACATACTGACGATGGTAAAGAATCTCCCTAGCGCTTTAATTTCTGACGTTTTAAACGATAAAACCACTCCTCACATGGATTATACGATAACAACATATGTGGTTACTCAGTTATTTATACTCCCCAAATCTTAAGACCAAATCATTGCACACTTCTCTCACCAAGTTCGGATGGTCCTTTATTTATTCTCTCTCAATTTTTACGTCACACTATCCTTGATAATTGAGAGTAATTTAGTGATTTTTTCCCTACCAATCCACCATAACAACTGCCAAATACTAACCTGGCTAAAGTTAACACTAAAACGAAACTATCTTTTATTGTGAATATAGTCCATCTATCCAGCGGTAAGAATCTCCATGTTACTTCTGACACAGAATTAGTCTTGCCCATGAGTATTTGTACCCTGTTGTACGATAGTACTTTTTGTCCCTTTGAATGAGACTGATTCTGCAATCTGTAATACTTTGAACATTTATTTTGCGAATTGATATTGCGTTCTTTGTCTGCTTAATTCCACATCCTATTGAATAGTGAGTTTATTATAAGTTAAAGAAGAAAGCTGAGTTTAAATTTGATTTAACTTAGCTTAGTTTTAGTCCATATTATTTATAGTACTATTTCTATTTACTTGGAGACTTGGCAATTTTTGAGCCAGGATTATTTTACAGGGGTTACACTTTTTCAGAACACACAAAATTAACAGTTACATCTTATTTTTTCCTTGGATTTTAACTCTAGTCTCTCACGAAAAAGTAATTTCCTTTAAGTTTGGACGAACGTTAAATGTTTTAAGCGAGAATGATAGAATTCTGGTAACTGAAAAGTTTATCCTTAAAGTTTAAATGAAAAAGTTCTTAAGAAGATTTCATCTTTCGGGGAATTATTCCAGTCAACTATTGCATGAAATTTATCGGGTCATCCCCAAATAGGCATTCGTAACAAGAATACATCTTAGCAAATGCTTTCAGCAAAAGAAACGGCCATATAATCTTCTAACTTTCAATCTTCTTTTGAGGCTTAATTCCAGACATCTTATTCCTTATCTAAAAAGCTGGGTTACAGAAATTGATTTTCTAGCTGATAACTTGTAAGAAAGCAGGGATAAGTTTCGACTTTTTCTAATTTAATGGATCGTTATTATTTTTTATAGTTTAATTTTGTTTACTTAACGAACTGCTTCTGGGGTTTTTTGCATGCGGCTAGTTTGGAACTTTCACATTGACCAAATTTGACCTACTTAAGGTTCTCCTATGTCTATGGATTTCTTTTTTCGACCTATCTTAATTTTATTCGATAAAATTTTCAGAGACAACCGGAATGAAATCATCAACAATTATATACTTCCAAATCCCTTCATGATTAAGCCGCAAATAGTATATCCCCATACTGTTGTACTATTGATCCTAGAATATTTTTTATAGCGTCCTTGGGTTGTTCTGCAATGCGTTAAGACAGGTCGAGAAGTAGGCCAGCTCTTCCTTATTCTCGAAATCATCTAAGTTTGAAAGCAATTGTACTCAAGCATATCTTCAATAAGTTTTATTTCGAATAAAACTGTCCAATGCTGATACTCTCTCCTTTAAACAGCTAGCCAACCCTTACCCATCTAATATGTTCAAACCTATTCTTATTTTTCTTGTTGTAAAATAGTGACGACCCCCCAGGTGGAAATACCTGATCGAAAAACTTTTGTTTCGTGAGCTTTAACTCCCTGACAATTTGGTTATATTTCACTTTTATGATACAATTTCATACCGTTCTTGGAAAATCCACCCTCATCCTTTATAGACTCTTGGGCAGAAAGTCTTGAAATTTTTAAGCCAGCGTGAGAATTAATCGAACTTGCGCTGCTGCTCCTCTAAATAATACGCCTTTTACAGATATGGGTCTGGATGAACCAAAACTACTGCGTTTCAGTATAGATTTTAGTGGTGTTAGTTATTTTTTATGATTAGCGGACTATGTCATTGAAAATCTGACATTTCTGTTTTACTAAGCCACTGTTGTCTTCGATTCGTCCATTTTATCTGAAGGACTCTTAATAATGGAGTTGATTCCTTTTTACTTTCGTGAATTTCGCTCTATCTACTTTCGTGGATGCCCAGATTGAGTATTACTGACTGCAATATCGTTGTTATAATTTGGAACATTTGTATCCATAGATTGACTATGGCTCTAATGAAAATTACTGATTCTAGACTTTACTGAATGACCGAGTTTTTCTAGGTTGAGAGGGAATGTTACCAATTTTTATTTTAGATGGGTTGAGTTTACCTTGCATATTATTCTGCTTCTGAATTTCTCCAATTAAATTTTTATCGACAATTTCTTAGAAATAGGAAAAATCCATAAAAATATGACTGATTGATAAATGCAAAAGTCTAAGTTTAAACTTGTTGAGCTGAAATTCTAGACGGTAGCTCAAAAAGACTGATATAATGAGATTGTAATTTAAAGACTACAACAGATAAAAAATGAAAATTTGCATTGTCCTTTCTTCCAGCATTATTGCCTGTCTCATCATGACATCCCTTCTCTTCACTGAGTCATAAGGTAAATAATTCAAACCAGTCTACTCCATCCACCATATCACCTCCTATAGAAATGAAATGAATAAAAAAGCTCAAGGGTGTGGATAAAGAATAGCTTTGGGGTACTACCAGTATCCCGATGGACCCCTCGACTTCTTAAACATAGCAATGAATCCTGGAACAGTTGGAATTTCCGCCTGCCGTCATAGTGAATAGTTCATCACCGTATTTGGAAGCAATCAAAACTATGACCAGCTACTCGACGCAGAACCATCCACAGTTGCTTCAAGGATACGCAGTGGAGTTTCCCGCATGCAAAATCGCAACATCATAATATAGTGGAGAAAACTTTACTCTGAAAATGTCAAAAAAGTCATAAATTGGTTGAAAAAATTAATTTCAGATTTATAAAGCAATAACTTTAAGGTTTATCTGAAAGCACCGGCTAGTTTCTTTTGTTTTACCAACCAAGACAACAAGTATCTATTGGGCGTCAATGCAAAGAACTACATTGTCTAAACATATGGAGAAGACCCCAAAGCATATCAAACTTTTCAAGACATTTTTTCAACTCAAGACAACGAATTTTTCTTATCAAATAGTGAATATCCCGACAAAGACTGTCCGGAATACCCCAGTATCCTCCAACTTCGGAAATACGTTGATAATGTTTACCTCGGCGCTACTTTAAATCCCGAAGAACCAGGATACTTTGGTCCAGCTCTGAAAAAGTACATCGAAGAAAATCAAGAGGCCTATAGCGGTGAGTTAGTATTTTATGACCACTATCCAGCAAGCGTTATTCCTATCTGATCTTAACCATTGCAATTATTTTAAAGCAGAAATACACAATCATTTTAATCAATATTTAAAAGTCTTTTCAAAATCCTGTTTGGTTATGGGGCATATGGTATTCTTTTCTTTCTTGACGCATGCTTGATGACACACATTGGCATTGGGGTAGACAACAAAAAACTATAATATTTAGGATGAGTACTTTATCAGCGATGGGGTTTTGACAGATACAGCATTTTTTTTGATAGGTAAACCGTAAATATGCTTTTTTCGCCTGGATTAAATTGTACTCCACATTCAGAAGGTCCATTTCGGAAAGATGTTTCGAAGTGTATGTTGTTCTTTTCTCGTGTAAAGTGTGTGTAATTGAGCTCTACAAAAATTGGTAAATTCCACCAACACCCTAAAGGTCATTGAGCATCCAGTCCTAAGGAATCAGTTCCAGGACCACTATTGGATCCAGCTCTGGATTGCTGGAGTATTTTTTCAGAAAAACTATAATGTCTTTTTTCAACAGCAAGGCGCTGCTATTTTTGGAAGCTTAGAAAGATCTGTACATTGTAAGCATCATTTTAAAGTAAATAGTCAGAGTTTGATCTTTGTTTGATAAACAATATCTTTCTGCCTCCTTTGACATGTTTTTGCTTATGTACTTCCTGAGCGCATCTTCATGTCTTTTTTAACGAGAATAAAGATATATCTCGTCTTCCATGAGCCATTCGCACTTTTATACTTTTTTGAGTATCGGTTCAGAAGCATATTTCGAGTTTGGATTTTTCAGCAATTTTCTCATTTTGAGCAGTTTTTCTTGATATTAATTGCCTTTTCCTTCCTCCCTATTTTCCCTGGGGTGAATTTTGAACAGGTTATCGAGATAGAGTAGGAGTAGCTTGGTGTGGTATGCTTAGATTTCGGTATTTTTTTCAATGACAATGATTTCGAGGTAGAGTTATAGATTGTTGTCAGACTTTTCCTGTTCGAAATTTCTGATAATTTAGTCTGGAGGAATGAAGTTTATTGGCACCATATTGAAAAAGTTCATCCCAATTTATGGCTTTTTCTTTAAAATCCATATCAGCCTTTTCATTACTTCATTTCGGTCATCAATTTTAGTCAACAATTTTACAGCCTACTCACATGCTTGTTTGACAACTGAGTCTTTGAGAGAAGAGGCTACATTTTTCCAAGCTTAGAATGCCTACTAAATTCTGTCAAAGGCAGTGTAGAAGCGAGGCTGAAGGCTGGGATTCTCGTGGATTTTTTCATTGGACCGTATAATATCCTAAAACTCAGCGAAAAGTCTTTTGCAATATATCATTGGATTGACTAGAAAGAACTCTTCCAGTTTGTTGAACTGTTTCATTTAAATGAACCACTTTACAAGAGTAAAATCGATTATTTCTAACAGTTCCTAGGGAGTTGCCGAAGGTAGGCGAGGTCGAATTAAGGAATTCTTTGAACTGTTGAATACTATTTTCATTTTGTTATTTCCGCTCTTCTCTAAGTAATATTATCTCTTTATATCCAGTATATCTTTTAAGAAATACTTGGATTTCTTCTTTAGATCTGCCTATTAGTCCCTTCCTTTCCCAGCCTTTTAATTCACAAACTCTGATATCATAGTTGCCATAATCTTGTCAGACTTGGCCTTAAGATCAATGCTAACACTCATCATCTCGGGAAAAAGCAGCACAATCTATCTGATGTCAAATTTAATCGATCGGATGAGTTCTTTGCCCTTTTAGAACTTCATTCTCTTCAGCAATGGCCACACTGCATTCATTTTTAACTCCTACACCTTTTCCTAACTGTCTTCTCCACTTTGAAGGAGCAACATTAGAGCCTCATCAACCATACATCTCTAAAGCATTGCTTTTATCTGAGTTTATATAGGGATTTCGTAGAGGTAATAGATATCCTCCTTGCCAAATATGAAAGGTCTATTCGATGTAATTCCACGAATGTTATTGTTCAACGGCAACTATTGACTTAAAGCGAATTTTTTTTGATCAACTGTGTTAGTGTCATTTTCATACATGATTTGTAGATTTGGAGCAGTCCTTCGTAAAGTATCAAATAGTAATTTCCGCAAACTGTTATATTAGATATTGGTTTGGGAACGGCAACATTGTCCTTCTGTTTTGGGTGAAAATCGGGATCCATAAAAATACCAATATCGTCTGAGAAGAACAGAATCTAGTTTTGGTTGGTTACTTTCAAGAATGGATGTTTTGCTACGTTTGAAGATTAAGTTTACATTGGAGCATTCCTTTCTTAACTGCAAAAGACTTTTCGATATTAATAACCTCATAGTCTTTTTTGTAGGACATAAAAATGTAGTTGCCAGTATACCCCACACAGGAAGGAGTGTCACTGATGGAAAACTTGGTATTGGAGTCTTAGAATTTTTTAGTGTTAGTATTGTAGTAGAACAAATATCCTTCCTTCTTTCTTGTTATCGCCACGACGCTATAGAGCCCTCCTTCTTTGATAAAATTATCGTTCACAGCAAAATCATGTACCTGTGGTTTGAAACAAGAAATACCTTGGACGACAGCTGTTCTGATCTTTTCAACGCACTATCCACGGCAAATAGCTTTTAGTCAGTCAAAACCAGGAGCATCGAAGTTGGAGCGTAACATATGATCTTGTCAATCTTGGAACTCGATATCCTCTTAGAGTTCTCGTTTACGTTCTTGGAAATTATCTATTGGTCATTTGGGCGAATCGGATAGGAATAAAGGTTTCCTAATTTATTCATATTTTGTACCTTTTTCATCTCCGACGTACAGGAATTAGTTAAAAACGTCAGCTGCCGATATTTTAAAGCCGAGATCTTTTCTTATTGGTTTCACTTAAAAGACATTAATGTTGGTAGATTTCTCCATATGGGTTATAATTACAGATATTTTTAATCACAATTTCCGAGGAGAGATATAATATACGAAATCATTTAGAATTGTACTTGAGAATAAAACCAACCATTTGCTACCCTCCCCACTCCTTCATGCTGTTGATAAACTCTTTGGGTGACTTTGTAGTAGCGAACTGTTTTTCAGGAAATACCTTATCAATGTTATTAGCCAAAACAACAGCTTGATAAGTTCTTAAATCCTCCTCTTTCATCTTTTTGACGATGTTCTAGCTTTGACAAATAATCGGACTTTGAAGCAGGTATTAGTACCCCTCCTCGTAGTCCTCTTCATCGTCATAGCAATTATTTTTAACCTCAGTCGCCATTACAAATGCTTTCTCTAACTTCTTGTACAGGTCCTTGTCCTATTGCCTATTGGCGTACTCTTTGAAGATCTTGTCGATGATCTCGTTTTTGAGACGATCCTAATAGTGAGTGTACTGATTATCACAGATATTCCGTATTTTGTCGCTGAGAACAATTATTTATACATCTTTCTTTTCGTCCTATATTACCTCCGTCCCATCTGGAAGAACTAATTGCTTGTTTTTGAGATCTTTTGACATTGATCTCACACGGCGTAAATATCGTGTCATCGACATAAACATCAGTAGAAATTTTACTGAATTTTTTATGTGATTAAAATCGTATTTTTGAAATGCTCTCGTTGGCTCTAGTAAAGCTTAGCTTTTATGGAGGAAGAACGTCAAGTATGCCTATACTTTTTTGTATTTTTCGTTTCCCTTTCTTTATGATAGGTCTTTCCCGGGATTTTCCTTTCTGAATAGTATTTACTAATGCATCCTTTGTTCGACTATTTTAAACTTTTCGAGAACTTAATTGAATGTCGGTCTTTTCTAAGGATTGTAAGTCAGCATCATATTCACAAAATATTCCCATTCGGGATGAATCTTGGGGTCTAGGGCAAACATCTTCCCTTTCCGAAACTACCCCCATTATTTGTGAAGATCATTGAAATTCTAAGAATCAGGATATAGTTTACTTTAATATGCTTGAAAGCCTATTTACCAACGAGCATTTCATACAATATTAATCCTGCACTCCACACATCAATATTAGCACTGTATTTTCCTTCTTTATTAAGATAGACTTCTGGAGCAGCATAGAGTGGAGTTCCCTGTTTTGCAGTCGCCCTGATATCATCGCCAGTTTACCTGGCCAACCCAAAGTCGCATATTTTGATGCGATCCTTTTAGCCGATTAATACATTATCAGGCTTCAAATCTCTGTGCATTTGATCTGAATATTGAATGTGGTTACGTTTGGCATTGATGTAGGTCATTCCTGCCAGAAGTTCCTTGAATACCCTGAGTACGGTTAGTTCATCCATGCCTTGCTTGATGAGATCACTCAGCACACCATTTGGCAAGTACTCCATGAAAAGATAGACTCCTTTTTAGACAAACTAGAAACCATAGAATCCCATGATATTAGGATGTTATAAACTTGATAATACCTTCAGAGTCTATATCTCACGCTCGTTATATCCTGCATTTTATATGAATTTAACTGCAATTACTCTCCCCTTCTCCTCAGAGTAACCTTTATAAACCTTACCAAAACACCCTTCACCCAGTAACTCGTCAATGTTGTAGAAGAACTTATCGCATATTTTTATTAAGTTAGCTGTCGGAGCTTACATTTCTCTTTATTCTTTTTTAAAATTAGTACTTAATTGATTAGATACTCTTTACTACTAACAATAATAAACATGAGCAACGAACGCAATCCTGCCTTAAATATAATTTATATAGTTTACATGCAATTATGCATTTTTGGAGCGAACAGCTTTAAGACTATATTAAATTCTTTTGCAATCAAGATATTTAAAAAAATGGACTAGAACATTGAATGCTCTAGAATAATAACAGTCTCCTTACCGCTGTCAAAATAGCCGTTTTAAAGTGATAAATGTAGACTGAAATTAGAAGTTCCTGACTCATTGGATATATCGCTGCTGTAAGAATATCTTGTGCGTGTCAAAGCAATCGAAGAAAAATATGGATGGTTTTTTAAAACTGGTAAACCTCTCGATATTAAACACACTATTTCTGCAATAGACGTATAGGAATAGTTTGAATACAAGGTTTTTGACCGATCCCTTCTGATTAAGAAGTAAATAAAGTAGATAAAGTAAGTAAAGTAAGTAAAGTAAGTAAAGTAAGTAAAGTAAATAAAGCAACAGTAATCACCAAGTAAAGTGGTTGCTTAGTAAAATTCGTGCTGTGCCATATATTGAATCGTTCATTTTTTGGTTTTTTTCCTTAACATATCCAGATTTTTTTGCAAGATGCTTATAAATGTTCTTTTGTTCATCAATTTATTCAATAAACAAGCTTCAGTGCAAAAATAAAAGTGAATAAGATTTTGTTTTGGGATTAATTGCAAAAAAATAATAATTTGATTATAAAAAAGCAGGGAGAAAAAAATGACAAACCGTCGATTATCAATAAAAAAGTTTGGGTAAAAAATTCACAGATTTCCTGTCGACAGAAATTCAAACGATTCCGATGAGTTTAGTGAGAATTAAATCAAGAACAAGCAATTTTTAATCCAAAATCGCAACAAAATTATGGGGCTGAACAATTCATTAGAGAACAGCGTCCCGACAAAGAATACCAATTTCTGTTTCAGGGAATTCTTGAAACAGGAGGAAGATTAGATCGATTCCCTCAACTCTTCGGGAGTTGAAACCTCACAACGTCTGAAGGAAACTCGACAAAAAGCCTAAAAAATGAAGAGGGATATCAAGAACTAAAAAAAGAAAGACAAAAGCCGAGTTTCGGGAGAAGAAAGGTTTGTCAACGACGACGACCTGACCATATCAACTATTCAAAAGACAAACAACATTGAGGAAACCGAGCAGCTAGGGCTTAGGCATCGAATTAAATATGTAAATTAAAGCTCATTGAAAAAATTGGTAAATATTAAATAAAAGTTGGCAAGTAACTGTCTGACTCACAAAAATCAAAAAGAAACTGAGGAAAAAATCAAGCCTATCTAATTTCCCATTCCTTCCAGAACATTCAAAGCCGAGAAAAAATATGATAATCTGATAGTAAACAAACGCGAAATGTGGGGGCAAAAGGATGACTAATTCGGTTTTTACAGTGACCCAATTCTGCTTGAATTCCTACAGTCTGAAGATTGCGAAGTGAATGAAAGACACATTTATGCAGATTAAAATTCGGTATTCAACGGGGATTCAATTTTGCCTGGAAAGATTTATTCCTCAATAACGCTATAAAAGTAGCAAGATGCAAAAAAGAGTTGTCCTTTGCGCAAATCTACTGGTGACTCTGACGATTAGAGCCCCACAGTCACTAAAATCAAGTTGTCTTGCCAACAGCTGTAACTATTTCATAACTTTAGACAGAGTAATCGAAGCTTTTCCCTAATCGGAGCAGTAAAAGGTATTCTAGGCTATGATAGTATTCTGAAGCTGGGGAAAAAAAGGCATCACAGTCTGAACAAAATCTAAGAAATAAATGAAGAACTCAACCGGAGTTTCAAAAATAAGAAAAATAGCAATAGGGATACTACCTCGAGCTTTCTTTCAACAATTAAAGATAAATGGAACAGATGGGTTTCAAGCCGAGCAAAATGCGATCAAAAAATGACAAACTCGGGATAGAAGTGAGCACATTAGACGCATATCTTCAATTAACATTTCCTATTTATATTTTCATACAAAATTTCACCAGTATCATCGACACCCAACGTCCATAAATTTTTTCCTACTGGTATTTGAGTAAATTTAATGATCAAAACTCGAAAAAAATTACAAGAAACCATTGAACTTCAAAGAAATATTCAATAAAGCGCACAAATATATTAAAAGATTGTCAAATACTCACATCATACTTTGATATCACTCATCCAAGATAACTCCAGATTTCATCTACAGTTTTCCCCTACGTATCTAGGAAGTCTAGCATTTAATACTCCCTCTCTATTTTCGACAAAATCTTCTTGTCCTCAGCATAATCATTTTTGTCCTTTGTGATTCCGATAAGTTTGACCTACTTCCCGGTTTTCTTGACTTTTCCCAGCATAATTGCATACGTATCTTATATCGTATCGAGTACAGCATCTATTTCTACTTCCCTGAGTGTGTAAGTATCATTTATCTCAAAGAAATCCAAAACGTATTGATACCTGAATAAATTTCTCGGCTGGCACTCTGGTTTTTGCTTCTGAAGTTGTTGCTATTTTCGAGGACTTCTTCTGATAACTTGTTCTCCAACGATGGTTCTCGGAACTTCTGCCCTCTACTTTTATTATTTCGAGTATTTCTTGTCCCCAGACTGAGGGAAAGTGTTTCTGACCGGATTTTAGATAGGTTTGTATTCATCCAACTCGGGGTAGCCACTAAATATATTGCCTTCTTTCTTTTTCTCTTGCTGAACCAAGTCAACCCTTCTCAAAGGTTTGGTGTTTTCTTTCGGTTTTTGAGCTTAAACCTTTTCACTTTTTTACGCTGCTTCCTTTTCAAAGAAAACCCTGAAATACTCATTAAAGTCGTCAACATTTTTTTCGATATGCTCTCTGTATTTTTTATAGTAGGTTCGATTGACGATACTGCCACTTGCGTAAGCATTTCTACAGACTAGTCTGCAGTATTTTACAATGAACTGACCATCTTTGATAGCTTACTGTCCAATGGTGTCTGTCGGTTTCAAGTCGAGTCCAATAATTCTAAAATGAGGCTCGACAACTTCCTTGAACTTGGCCCACTTCTATTTGAACTGAGCAGTATCAGAGACTTCAGTATTCACATTCAGTACCTTTTTTACAAATTTATTAACCACAGTTTACCGGTCAACCTGCTTCCTTGGTTAAACTTTTTTCTCCCTTTCTAGACTGTGGTTCTTGGTAAAAACATTATCAAAAGTGAATCTTTGTTTTTGAGGTTAATGTTTTTCTTTTACTTAGTGAGAAACCTATCTCTTCCGATCAAATGCTTGTCGAGGTTATTAAGACTGCTTTGGCTTTGATTGGTTCTTGTTGCCAGCTGTTTTCTTGTTCTGTTGATTGTTTTGACCAGCTTTGAACAGATTGTACATAAATCTCGAATAAATATTTGAAATTTGTTTTTTTAACAATATTTTCGATTATATTACGATTAAATCGAACTCGAAGAGAATATCAAAAAAAGTATAAAATTATGTTTGTCAGCTCTTATTCACCATTGACTGGTTAGTATCATCAGTGTTTGCAGCAGGATGTAATCAGTGAAGGAATATATATGACGAGTCATCCTTATCGTTATTAACTATAAAAGGATGCTATTTTGCACTGTGAATGCTTAGTCTCTTCTCCGGTACCTTTTCAAGAAGTTTCATCATGAAATCTTTTGCCTAATTGGATATCTGAATTGATGAGGGAAATCTCAGTTCTGAAAGCTTGGCAGGCTAATGATTGCAAACTATTTTGTAAATATCAGCATCAAATGGAGTCTCACCGTAGAGAAGCTCATAGACAATGATTCCCAAACTCCAAACATCAACTTTCTAATCATAATAACCATCCATGAGTTGTTCGGGGCTGTAGTAAGTCGGCGATCCAATTTTTGTCCCACGGAGATTAAAAGTATGAACAGCACATCCCAAATCTCCAACTTTCATAACACCCTAAATTAGTTTGATAGTACATTAGAAGACATAATATTTTCCAATTTCAAATCGCGGTGAATGATATGGTTGTTATGCATGTGTTGTATCGCTTATATTATCTGTTTAGCAATTTTGACGGTCTTTTTTTAGCTCAGTGTGACTTTCTACTTCATTATATCGTAAAGCGACCCTTAATTGGCGTATTACATGATCATATAAATGTTTTAACTGTCGCTGAACACGTTGTAGAGATGGAGCATGTTCGGGTGGTCCAAATGGAGGTGAATTTTAAGCTATCGGAACACGTTTTTCTGGTTCTACTTCTCTCTCAGTTTTTCTTTGTTCATAACTTTTATAGCGAAAATAGCCGTCGTATGTATTTCCTGTCCCAAGAAAACCTTCCCATAAGACCCTTTGCCCAGTATTTTTATCATTTTGAAATCATCAATGTGACAAGCTCTCTTTTTCTTGCTGAATTAAAAACCCATATATCTTTCTTCTGGGTATGATTTGGCGAGACCATTCTCCTTTGTCTACTCACTCTTCTTTTCAAAATTTTACGAGTAGCTGGCCTTGGTAAGCTAAGTTTTGATATCATAGCTCGTAGGCCTCGGTGGAAGCTGATATTTGGCGTTTCTTTGTTTTTCCGCATCTATGTGATATTTTTGGTTAAAAACATTTTTTTCAGTATGCTAATTTTTTGAACCAAGACGCTGATTATGATCTTAGGGCTTAGTATATTTGTGAACATTGACCTCGATATAATCCTAGCGATGTTTGGAATTTCCGTAATTGTGATAATGGTCATCATAGTGTTTCTCTCTGATATCGTCCGAATATTTTTTCTCTTTAACTTGCTTTGCCAGCGGCTTCATACGCTAATTCTTGTTCTATGCTTTTTCTGAAAAGTCATGACTGTATGTTTAACTTTGCTGCTAGGGCTTGAATTTTCTGTGTCTTGGAATGAAAGGATGCTGATTTGCCTGGTGGCGGTGCTATTATACGCTCTAGACATTCGGTGGTTGATAACCTCTTTTATCTTTATTGTTTCTGAAGCTATGGTGAGATTTATCTCCCTAAATGCACCCATGGTTGTATTCCTGTTGGGAAAGGCTCATATTATTTACTGCAATTGATGATTTCATTCCATTTTTAAGATCTGCATTGCGAATCCTCTCTTTTTTATAGCCATCACGACTATGGTAACTATCATGACTATCTGTCATGGAGTTTTACGTCCCCATGTTTGACAGTTTATAGTTTTTTTCGTGTTTTTACTTTTAATGTTCCTTTAATTTGAGATATTATTTGGAATTTTAGTGCTTAACGTAAAGCGATTCCTGGTTTATTTTTACTATGTTGCCGTCTGTCCGATTTCTGATTCGGACTTAGTCAGTCCCTTTTTCAGAATGAACAGATTTACTATTTTGAGAGTTTTTACCTGTTTCCCTGACAGGGAATCTTTGTTTTTATGTGAATTGTAGCACTGGAGGCGTGAGGTAATTCATTACAGTCTATTTTTGCATTATTATTTCTGTGCGAAAATAAAAGCATTGCGTTATAATTATTGCAAAATATTTCGGCAGCGAAACTTCCCAGCATTTCGATTTGAAAAAAAACTGATATGATGTTGCATCGTTTATCGTGTGAATTATCAAAAGTAAGAAAATTCCATTTGTTATACATCGAGTTTGACATCGTTGAAAATAGAACTATTTGACTCGATAAAAACCCATATCATTTTGTTTTTTTTACAGTTAAAAAAAACAAATAGTATCAGTTATAAAGTAGTTATTTTTTTGATTTTTGAATAAAGCGGATGAGTATCGAATAGCTAAAGCAAACACACAGACTTCTGGAGGACTACTCGAAGTCTCTCGAAAGATAGAATGAAGCGAAAAACATAGAGAGATCAATGCTATACACCAGAATCGATGATTACACCCACTAGAACTAGACCCTCAAATCCTAAAACACAATCCTTACTGAAAAATGTCGAGTACTCCAAGAACAGCTTGCAAACAAAACCTAAAATGTCACTGAACTTCAATAAAGCAACTAACAGCTAGAAAACGGTCTCTGCTAACTACAAAGTCAACTTAATGCACTGCAAAACCTGTACTATGAAAAACGTGTTGACAGATCCCTGTCGAGGGGGGAGGAAAGAGAAAACGAAAGCGAAAACGAAAATCGAATGGAAAACTAAAACGAGAACGAGAATGAAAACTAGGAGGAAGACGAAAGTGAGAATGAGAGTGAAAACAGAGAGGAAAATGAGAGTGAAAATGAAAAAGATCTGCTTATTCAAAACTACGAAGCCGAAAAACTCCAATACATCGAGTACATCGACAAACTTTAAAAGGACATTCAAACCTTCAGTCACAAACTTCACTAGGTCTAGGATCGCAAGCGCAAATACGGCAAAAGAATCAAACAGCTCGAAGAAACCAATTTGTAGTTGAGGGACGCACTGTAGTCAACCAACACATTGAGCCAAAACTCCTTCTCTAAACTGGACATCGACAAACTCGTCAAAGATAACAACCAATTGATTTAAAAAGTGCGTCTCCTGTAGAGAGAAAAAAATCACTACTATACCTAGCTAAAGTCGGTCTCTCCGATCAAGGAGAGAAAAACTGACTAATCTCGCAAACAATCAGTCGGAAACAATTTGTCCAATCAGAAAAACGAACACTGGAACTTGATGCAGGAAAGAATTAGTAATCTGAGGAACCAAAATGAGCAAATCCAGGCCAACTTGGCGCTTAGATGATTAAAGTTCTCTCATATCTTTATCACTGCTATGCTTTATCGAATTTCCTCGATAAATTGACTCTGTATTCAAATTAGCTTCGGTTTGTAATTCTTTATAAATATAAGTCTCTCATGAATTCCATAATTTTCTTAGCAGCCACCTTGTTGATCTTGAATGTTTCGTCAAGTGACGACTCTTTCACTCGTGGTAATTTCGACGTTGGTGCCCAAACCCTCAACCACGCCAACAATCGAGTAGCAATATCCGATAACACTGATAACTCGATTAAAATCTATTTCGCAGGAACCTCAACCACTACTTAAACAATCAGTGGTCTCCATAAGTCCAATATAAAAACAATCGCCTTCAGTTCAGACGATGCACGAATAGCATCAGGCGGTATTGATTTCCGTGTCAACATCTACACTCTATCCTCATCTAATCATGACTGTCAGATCACAGATTTGAATGGAATTGTAAACTAGCTGGTATGGCTCAACGATAATGTCAGAGTTGCTGGAGTAACTAACTCCGGGACTGTTTATGTATGGAATACAACTAGTTGTGCAGAAATCGCGGAAAGAACATTCACGGGTCAGAGTTTAAAGTCAGTGATATAAAGATCAGGAGGATCGTAATTATGGGTTGCAAATTACTAATCAACGATTTATCGACTGAATTTCGACCTCACAGACTCCGGAGCATCTTTCACAGTCCCATCCCGAAGACTTGTAAGTTTGATATCGGTTCCGTCAAGTTCTTACTCAGGAATATGCACCTAACAAGGATTCTATCTCTATAATGGATTGACTTTAGTACATACAAGAAACCATCTGGCATCACCAACTACCAGATGCAGAGTTTCAAAATTCTATACAGCCTATCTTGGGTGGGTCGACGGGTACTTCATCACGGCTACCTCGGGATATCGCTAGCTCTGGTCCATCTGGAAATTGGAACTAGCCTCACCCTATACCTGGCTAGTAAGAATACAGCCAATCCACTCTAGACATTCCAACTCGCAACCTCACACAGCCGAGATCTACAATTACTAGTACAATACCATCTAAGTTGTAAGCTCAGCTTCAAAATCCAGATACGTTCAAAGCAGATTCCTCGATAAAACCACAACAGTGTGCGATGACGGAACACGCGCAAGTAGAAGAATATTTGGATCTTGGCGATGCACTCTTTGCACAGATATAGTTGACAATGCAGCCTGTTATGACTGTAGCTCCGATACACAATGCGCAATTTGCTATGCAAATCACTACAGAGATGGTTCTAGAGACTGCATTAGATGCCCATAAGATTGTTATGCATGTACTTCGTCTTCAACTTGTACAACATGTCATTCTGACACAGTGTTGGTTGGTGGATCGTGTGTAACTTGTAACTTAACTAATTGCGCATCTTGCTATATATCATCGTCAACTACACTTTGTTCTTAGTGTCTTTCTGGATATTACAGTGTTGCAGGTAAAGCCTGTGGAATATGTTCTTCAGCCATGCCAAATTGCCTAGAATGCTCTTCAAATACAAGTTGCAGTCTTTGCTAGCCATCCTATCGACTTCTATCAACTAATGAAGGGTGTTAACCCTGCAGTATCCATATCACGGGATGCATCGACTGTTTATAAACCGACTACTGTGAGAGATGTGATCCAATAAACTATCCCTATTACCGAGTTGTGTCTGCCTCCGTCAGATAGTGTGAACCATCCTGCCATTACAAGTGTGCATCTTGCACATATACCTATGATAACTGTGCAAGTTGTGATATCAACAGAACTAGAAACTTTGTAAGTTCTGCAGCTGGATACACCTGCGATTGTAATAGTGGATATTTTGAACACTCTGTCTCAAAACTCTGTATCATATGCTCTGATTATGTCAGTGATTGCCAGGTTTGCACAAATATTACATATTGTGCAACTTGTATCACCGGGTTTTATTTCAATCCTACTCAAACTGAATACAGAAGCTGTTTGCCTTGTAATTATAGCTGCGCGACATGTTCCCCATCTGGAAATTACGATGATTGCGCAACCTGCTCACCAGGAAACAACCGAGTACTCTCTTCTAATCGATGTCCATGCTCTTCAATCCAATACTACGAAATTGCGAATAATCCAGTATGTGCAGCATGTTCAACATCAATTACAAACTGTCTTACCTGTTACAATAGTACTTTTTGTCTAACCTGTGCTATAACCCAATATTTAAGGATTATATCCCCTGGTAATCAGGATTGTCAACCATGTGGGAACCAATGTTTAACATGCTCCCTGACTCCCAATAACTGTACTAGTTGCCACACTTCGCAGAATAGGAAATTTAATATCAGTAATCATAATTGTGAGTGTTTGTAAGGGTATTTTTAGTCAGGAAATGATATCTGTGAGAAATGCAGCGATCATCTATAGGCTTGCAGTGATTGTGTTGACGATACAGTGTGCATTACATGCACTAACAACAACTTCTTTGAAACTAGTGGTTCCAAAACAATCTGTACGCGATGCTAAACAAACTGTTTAACTTGTTCAGGGTGGACTCATGTATGCAGCAGCTGCAGTACTACTGCATATAGAACTTTAAACACAACAACAAATAGATGTGATTGTTAAGAAGGGTACATAGATGTAGATGGTTCATGTTTAAATTGCAACCTAACTTTTCAAGATTGTATAAGTTGTAATGCTACTCATTGTTTAGCGTGCTCCCCAGGATTGGCATTAACATAATCCAAGCATCAATGTTTGAACTGTTCCAGTTTGCTGCTTGGATGTACAAATTGCATGAATGGGGTGTGCATGGCTTGTGACACTAGTAATAACTTTGTTCTTGCAAGAACCAAGTGCATATGTTCTGCGGGTAACTACTTCAAAAACAATACATGTCTACCTTATGCAATGGGGACCACTCTTCAAAGGTCTTTTTCGCTTTAAACCTTGTTTACTGTTGGAGATTTTTCAACTAATAAAATAGTATTAACGACAATATTTGCAACCCCTAAAGTTAATTTTCCTCTTGGTATCGATAACTCCTTTAGGTTTACTATTAACGGTGTCTAAATCACCAGTTCTGAATACTAGGCTGTTCAGTCCTCGAATAACACTTTGGAAATATCCTACACTTCT
>JAOWAT010226646.1:0-20855 GCA_028571025.1 Longipedia americana
TCGCTATTGCTTATCAAAAAATGTAACCCAGGATAATTCTTTAATTAATGTCTGTAACTGTGCAGGGTCAACAAAATTCACCCATATTTCCTGTCTGTCAAAATGGGTCATGGATCGCTCAGAACTCAAACTACACCACTCCAATGCATGGGCATATGGACATCATCGAGGCTTTGTCTGTTAACTCTGCAAATAAACCTTTCCAGTTCATAAACTATACTCCATCCTAATGAGGTAAAAAATTTTTCAATAGTATGCCATTCTTAAAGTAAACAGCAATATTCCCATGGTATACATCCTCAATCTGAGCCATAATGACAAACCCTATTTTTTACTCGGCAGAAACAACTAATGTGACATTATAGTGAATGAACTGTCGGTTTCTCGAAAACACCTGAAAATTTTATACAATTCAATCGAAAAAAAACTCAGTGTGCTAGACCTAAAATCAAAATTCGGAACTATTCTGAAACTCCCTAAAACTAACGGTAACATCATCAGAAATTCATTGAAATATCAAAAGGGAAGAACTCTGATTTCGGTGAAAAAAAATGTCAAGAAAGGTTTCCTTAGTAAACTGGGTTTCTGTTCACTGCAGGAGGATCTTACGCAATAAAAGAAAAAATAAGACAAGTGAAATCGACGAAATTGTTTTTGTTGAGTTAATAGTTTTTCTCACAAATGTGAATTCACTGGAAAATCGATCAATCCCTTCAGTCGAACATATAAGGCACATTAGAAAAGAAAGATTGATTGTTCAAAGAGTGTGTGATATATAATAACTTGTTACCTGCATCTTTTAATTACACCAAAAATAACTCAGGGTCAATATTTTGAATCAACCATCGAAGAAACTCTTTGAGCGATAAGATTAGTGGTATTTTCCATAGCATCCTCTACACAAGTATCCTAATTGACTAAAGGCAGTATCTATACACCCTAAATGGTCTTCCTTTGCTCTGTAGTCAGTTCATTGACCCCACATACGACCCAAGTCGGAATTCTATACTAATTCGCCACTTTTATGACTCCATGGACAACCTTTCCACTTAAAGTTTGAACGTCAACTTTACCCTATCCCGTTATCACTAAATCGGAATTTTTCAAATGTTTCCTTAAATTGACTATTTCCATGACTTTTTAAATGCCCGAACATATTTATGCATTGAACAAAGTGATGAGAGACGCAGGTAAGCCTCCTGATGCGCCACTCCCTGAGTATTTATCAATAGGTTTTCCTAGCTACTTTGAGTAAAAGTTACTAAGATTTTTCATTCCCTAGTCCAAACTAAAAATCTGTTCTAAAGTTGCTCCTTTCTGTTTTCCATAGACAAAAGAAGCCCCCTCAGGACCAGTCAAAGGGTTCTGAACATCTGAACATATCCTTATTTTAATTTTATCGAAAATTTTGGACAGTTTCTCCGATTTAGAAAGAGATCTAATCTTTATCAAATTCTTTCCTATAGGTGAAAGCTTTTACAAATTTTCGTCAAAATACTCTACTCCCAATGCAGAAGCAGCACCAATCCCACCATCATTGGTCGCACTTCCACCAATAAATAACATTATTTCATCTACATTGCCATATTCACAAGCATGCCTTATCAGTTCTCCAGTTCCAAAAGTTGACGTTAGTTAGGGGTTTCTCTCCTCAGCTTTTAGCAAAGAAAGTCCAGATATCTTTGCCGATTATATAAATGCTGTCTTTCCAGAAATAAAATACTGAGTTTTTGTTTCACGAAAAAGAGGGTCTTTAGCCTCGAGATTGACCCACTTTCCAGCAATACACTCAGAAATTATGTCAATCGAGCCTTAACCCCCATCTGCCAGTGGAAGTATGGTCTTCTTGTAAAACCCAGGCAGTCCTTGAGATATCGCTTTCGATACAAATTGAGCTTCCAAGGATCCTCTAAACTTATCAGGGCATATCAAAACACTCTTTGTAAATTTCATATTAAATGATTATCTACGTGATATCAGTAATTTTAGAAGGAGAAAAATCATTAAACTTGAAACAGCATATTGATATTATTCAGACACGGATACATCTATTTTAAAAAATATTAGGGAATTTATATTGAATATGGTTTGTTTATGCGAAATTGATCAATTGGATTTGTTAAGCTATTGAGTTGGTGCAATTTTTCCACAATAATCGTTATGTCGACCACAACCATAGTTTCCATTCTGACTTTTATTCAGACAAACCCAGCAAAATGAGGTATTACAGGCTTTGCAAGTCATATGTTTGCATCCCTTTTCATGTTCAATGATGGTGGTGCAACTCGGACAGGCGCGATACTTTGGTAAATTAAATTACTTTGTGGTACTTCCAAAAAGTCCTTTCTCAGTTTTTAAAGTTAAAACTTTATCCCATGGACTGTTCTTTAAAAAAGTATTGACGTAATCGCACTATTTATTTCCACACAGTTGAAGGTCATTAGATATCCATTTGTGAGAGCAATTGAAACAAAAGTATCCATACTTGCAATTTGAACACCTTACCTGGTTTGTTTTAAGCTATTCTCCTTTAAAAAGAGGAATAGTACACGACGGACATTCAACAGTGTTCTATCTGATCCAATTTTTGCTCAGTCCAATCTAGAATTCTTGAGTTTCTTCCAAGGTAAAAGTTCCAACTTTTCTGCAATCTTTGAAACTCCATATCATACTGCATTTGCTCCCGTCTGGTTTTTCACCTGGGCATTTGATCTAAAACATTTTAGCATCAATCAGACTTCTTACATAGGTAGTCATACAATTTTGACCTATAACGTGACCGCATGGCATTCTCGCTGTGACCTACTAAAGTGTAATGGGGTCTTATTCGTAAGCGATAACTATGCCGGATATTTCTGCCAGACTTGCTTTTTCTTGCACAATTTTTATCACTCCGCTATTTTTTACTATTTTATAGAACGATAGTTTTTTATCGTTTTGTATTTGGACACCTGCATAACATATTTTCATTTAATTTGGGCCGAGACTCTAACAAACATTTGTATGAATATATTGTTTTAACTGATAGCCGGTGAGTTCCTGGCTGACTTAAATAGTCGAGTCTGTGTTATTTACAGTTCTAATGGTAACTTTAATTTTTTTCTGTTCAGAGGAATTCGCGTGATTTACTTTTGAAGTCTTGCTAGTCACCGATAATGTTTCTTCATCAGAGTCACTCATTCCTGAAATTTATACAAATGATCAACACGGAATTCTTTGAGATTTATAGCATTTGAAAATAATACTTTTTTTTACAAAGTAAATGTAGCTTTAGGATTAATTGAACAAACTAAAAAATCAGATATTGATTCCCCCTCGAAGTCTCATAATCATGATCATTGTAGAATTGGCCTGAACTCCGTAATCCGCCAGTGTTAAATTTTTGTTTCCTTGCAATTCTCTCCCAGCGAAGATCAATCTAATCTCTTTCTAGTTATTCCCAGTTTTTTACGCCACTTTTTTGATCAGGTCGTCAACCGTTGCTTTCATCAAGTCGAATTCAAAAACATAGCTTTTTTCGTTCACCGATTTGACAAAAAACTTACTTTCCTTGCTCATTTATTTTTTTCCTTAAAAAAAGTATTTCGAAACGCTTCAATTGATACAATTTAATTATTCGTTGATCGTAACTTTTAAGGTCGGTAAAAATTGAAAAGAATAGTACAGACTATTTTTTCTTCAATAATGGAAAGACATCTGGCATACTCTATTTTATCAAACCTATCGACTATAAAATCTATAAATAACATCAAAATATTTTTTCGGTGCTGTAATCACTTTGTTAATAATCCGTATTATTTTACTCTTTTATATTTTCTGATAAATAGACGCATGTTTAAAATTTTTTATACACACGAACTTCTTTTTATATTTTTTTTAATTTTTCCTGTTGCAGTAATGGAATCTCAGTTCAAGGAAGAAGGGTTCGTAATAGAGCAGGGCTCCATAAAATGGGAGAACAAGGTCCCAACTAACGGTACAAAGGCTTATTCTCTGACAGTGGCGGACATGGACCTTGAGATTTACCCTCCCTTTCAAAAAGCATTCATCTAAAAAATGTCAAAAGCCAACAACTTTACTTACAAGAGACAGACCTAGGAATACTTCGAAAAAGTCATCGACTGGTACCGAAAATAACACAAGTTTGAGTTGCAAAGGGAGTACTTCGTGGGTGGCCCATCAATATGTCAGCTTTACTCTGCATGTGTGTTGACATTCACCGAAGTAGGAGACGATATTTTATTGATGGCTCCTTTTTACTACTGGTATCGAGGGATTGGACAGGGATTAAAGAGAAACCTTGTCGAAAGTTATCTGGTCTCGAAACAGAACTAGTCTGGAACACTCCGACTGGAAATTGACTTTGAAAATCTGTAAGCAACAATAAAAAACTCGAAAAAATGCAAAATGATGGTGTTGACAAACCCTCATAACCCAACTGGAAGAGTGTGGACACCTGAGGAGAAAGAGAGGATCCTTAAAATCGCAAAGGAAAACGATCTATACGTGTTCAGTGATGAGGTATTTTCAGATTTAGTGCACGATCACAAAAAAGGATAGTTCAGAAGCTTGATTCACTAATCTTACGAGAAAATAGTTGTAGGGAACAGTATCGGCAAGACCTTCAACTGCTCGAGTATTGAAGGGGGATATGGACTTATGAAAAATAAAGAATAACGCGAGAAGCTTGCAAAGGTGAGTTCATCTGCATTGAAACTATGGATAACGAGCCCTGCTGTCTTTATGTCGGAGGTTGTCTACACAGAAGCAGGAAGGGTTTGGATAAAGGAGGTAAAAGAGTTGATTCTCAGGAATTATAACAAATTGTTGAAATTTAAGAAGGATCACATGCCATAACTAATAGTTTACGACTTGGATTCCGCGTATTTGGTGTTGATTGACCTGAAAAACTACTTCAAAAGTGAGGAATAGATAATGAAAAGACTGTAAAAACACCAGATATATTTGTCCTATATGTCCAACTTCACTGTCAAGCAGTAGAAAATGACGATACTAAGGATTGCAGTCGCAGTTTCAGGATCATTCTTTGACGGCTTCCTCGAAGAATTCCACAAAGCACTGACAGAATGATATGCCTTTCATCATCACTGAATTTGTAATTTTTTAATCTTAACAAAAAAAACTTATATTTCTACTCCCTCTGCTCTTTAATGATAAAAAATTATTAGTGAATAGCACTTTTGTACATCGAATCTAAATTTAACATGAGAACATTTACAGGTCACCTTTATAAGTTTTGCACAAAAAACTCTTCAATTCTAATAAATCCATACAGCCACCAACAGCTCGTCTAGAAAGCCTATATCACAGAAAGCTAGATCTTCACAAAAGTCTCACAAACAGCCAAAGCGCAGCGCTAGTGGAAAGAGAAATCCCTATCTGACAGAATTAAACTCACTTAAAAACTAGTTCGATCCATAGTTGCCGACTAGAATCAACTTAAACAGAAGATTTCCTAAGAAATAGGAAAAAGCTACAGAGATATCCGTCAGGAATTTGCAACCATCGATCAATTTGCGTGGTAGTTTATTGGATGCGCTGAATAGACTCTTAGGGATGTTGTGATCAGAGATGACCAATAAAAAGTATTACTTTTTTGTTATTTAGCTGTAAAAGTATATGTTCGAATCAATCGGTCTTTCTTTAATCTTTCCCTACTACAGCGAACCTATTTTGGATTCAATTATTCATTTGATACCCTGTCTGATAACAGGCGGGGCGGCCCTAGTCAAGCCTTCAGACTATAATCATTTTCTCGGAGATTACCTGTAAAAAAAGGCTTAATAAATAACTGGGTTGAAAGGATTGGTATCTGATGTCTTCATTCACCCCAATAAACTCGCCGACATAGCCCAGTTTCGAAGCATCAAAAAGCTCATATATTCTGGTCAACAAATCCCCGCTAAACATATTTTCGCAACAATTGTTAAAGAAAGATTCATTGATTGCAACCTGTTCTTCGGAGGACAGGATGCAGCATATGTCGATTGCAATGCAGATCTTTAAAAAGCAGCGAAACAAATTGCAAAATTTGCATTCTATAACAACGGACAGTCCTATGACTGCATCAAAAGGTTATACTTGCATCAAGGCATTCAAAACAAGTTTCTACAATATTTGGTCGAAGAAGTTAACAAATTAAAGCTCGGAAATCCTAAGAACCCTGATACTGATCTTGGTCCACTTTGCACCCAATAAGCAGCCTTAAACATCTAAAACATCGTAGCATTAAATGTTAACTCAGATAATAGATTCAATTAACGACGATGCAGTTTGTATAGTTGGAGGGATGGTAACCACGGATGGTGAGGCTCCTGGCATTTTTTGCTAGCCAACAGTGCTAAAAAATTGCTCCAGCGATATGCCGATTGTTCAAACACAGCTACCAGGCCCGATCCTCTGCACTTTGGAAGTGAATTCCGACTAGGAATTTGTATCAATGGTCAATGAAAATAATTATGGGACTGGAATCAGAATATTTACGCAGGATCCCAAGAAGTATGATCAACTCGTTGACGATCTTGAAGTTGGAAGAATAGTATTCAACTAACCGTCGATATTTAACAGGAATCTACCGATCTAAGGGTGGAAAAGAAGTGGAAAAGGGAAAATACTATCCAAATACAGCTATTAGTAATATACTGTGCCCAAAGTCTTCAACATCAACAGAAAGCCGTGATGTCAGGATAGAGTGGCAAGGTATTTTTCCGATAAAAGTAACTTTTTTTGATTTGGTCAACTGTTGCCTCTAAAAATTAGTAATTTGCAACAATTCTACAAAATATTATTTAAATCATATTCACATTAATTAAAGATGGATCTCAGAGGTTTTAAACAGTTCAGAGAGAGTCTCATCACGATGATTGATGTTCTGTAACACGTTGATAGTAAATCCGAAGTCGAACTCAAGACCGCCACCGAAAGCTGGATAAAACACTCCGAAAACATTATGAACCAACTCAATCTAAAAAAGTTGGAACAAAGAAAAAGGTAGCTTAAACGAAAATGATTTACTGTATTGCTGAATTTTCCGAATGCTTTTAAAATAGTGAATAGGTAGGTTCATTCTAGAAAAACATTCAATTTTCATTGATGAATCAATAAAGAAAACGAAATGGTTTGCTTATAAATAACTAACTTAAATAGATTTCTTTTGTTTATAAAAATGCCCAACTGGGCTAGCCGCTCAGAGGATTGGTGCAAGCCTATGGCGACTGCGGAGATAAGAGTCACTGAGTGAAACCCACCTCCACCCGTAAAAAATTTGTGTGAATGGTCAAGTCCCCAGAGGGGACTGTAACTGCATTCACGCAGTTAAGAACAGATACTACACTTGATCTTAGCCAAAAGGCCGAGAAGGTATACTGATTTCCAACTCAAGACCCTACTAATATACCCCAACACGGAATTATTATGGGTTCTTATTCTCTTATAATTTTGTAATAATAAGAGAACTCATTTTTTTTTCATTATTATGATGCTCCTATTCATTGGCATCAACAATATTTGGATACTTTTCATTCTTGCAAATGAAATTTCATCGGAATATCACTATTTTAGCACTGCTAGATCTATTCAGATCGCGATTTTTAACAAAATATTTTCCAAAGAAACCATCTCTTATACAAACTCCTTCAAACAGTCACTCAAATCTGAAAAACTCAGTGGTAATGAATGTGGCAATGAGTGATAGTTAGAGATGGTGAGTAAAAATTACTAGACTATTCATGAATAGAAATAGGAAAAAATATAAATTCTTTTGTTTATTTAAGCCGCTCATAGGGTTGGTGCAAGCCTAGGCGACCAACAGTGAGGACAGCCAGGCTGCCTCACTGCTGGAATAAAAAATTTGAGTGAATGAAAGTCAGGTCTTTGAAACCAATAACTGCATTCACGCAGTTAAGAACAGATACTACACTTGATCTTAGCCATATTGGCCGAGAAGGTATGAAAGAACTAGAAATAATAGCAACATTTATATGCCTGAGTCAGATCATATTATGGGTTATCGAACTCTTATAATCTGGACATTCGATAGTATAATCTCTTATAAGTTTAGGAAAACTCGGGGTAATTAAAAAAAAATAACCAAGAAAAATTGTTGCCCAAAGTGTCAACAAAATATTCTTATGATTAACTTGAATATGTTGATAAATTCGAAATATCTTTACAACTTATGAAGTGGTAAAAAATATCTGGCATAGCAGCTCTAAGTTCTTCACTTGTCCTAGCTGGAATCTACCTCTACAAGAAGACAAGGAAGACCCAAGAGCAGCTGATCAACTAGGATCCGAAATTGATGTAATTAAAAAAGAGGGGAAACCAAAAATAACTCGATGAGTATTTCATCGACAAAGCTATATAAAATGCCTAGAGATCCTGGAAAAAAAACAGGGCGGATCCCTTTTCAGCAGTGATAGTCGATTAAAACAATGTAGTAATCGCTATTGACAACAACACTTTGCAGCAAACCTATGATTCCTCTGCTCACGGGGAAGTTGTCACTCTAAGGAAGGCATGCGCCAAGACCAAGTCCAAGTTCCTGCCAAACTGTACTCTTTACAGCAATGTTGAGCCCTGCATCATGTGTAGTTGGAACATATAGTTTGTCAGAATCAAAAGAGTCATATTTTGTATGCTGAAAAAATAACAATGCACCAGATATCCATTCTTTGAAAATGAATCCTACGATGTGCAAGTTGTCAGGGATTGGAACAATAAAGACACACCCCATGTCCACCTTCCAAATTAGAAAGTGTTCAAGACTTTTGACAAAATGAAAGAGTATCTTGAAGTGAATAACTTGCACCATTGAATTTCGAATATTGTCAGTAATACATAATTCATTAAAAAAATATTAAAAAAAAATCAAACAATATCACTGCCTTATTTCTAATGAGACTCCTAAAAACTAAATCTTATCAATTTCTTATTCCAAAACTTACACAAAGGACATCGATAGCTCCTGCAATTATAACATTGTGAAGCATGACCGCATTGTGTATGAAGTATTGTTATCTAGTTCTCTTCGCAGACCAAACATGGATGTTATACAGGCTATACAACCTTCTTATTATTTTCTATCTCTTTCTTAACAGTTTTGGGCTTCCTCCCATACTGATTACTTTCAATTCTCTCAAGTTTTTCAAGAGTCTTCTTCTTATTCTCCAAATCCTTGCGTTCCAGATACTCCTACAACTTTTTAGTTTCCTTTATAAAAATCTCCTGAGAATAGTGGCTGGGAGCACTTTTCGCCGCTTCCTTGTTCTGCGAATGAACCTCGATAAAATAACTCAAATCATTCATTGCAATATTCAAACTCTACAACATAGGATCCTCAGTATCGAAACCCAAGTGAATAAGGTCCTTTTTCATTTTCTTTTTCTTGTACTCCAAAAATGTAGGAATTATGTTGTTCACAGACTAGTTACTCGCCTTCTTGTTTTCCTTTATTTTCTAAGAAATAAACTATGCCTTCGCAGCCTTCAAACTCTTCTTCTATTTGTTAGGTTTTATACCTTTCCGGTTCATATAATCGATAAATTGGGAAGGAATCTATGCAAAAGTTTCCCTAGCCAAAGCTATGGCCCCTTTATCTTTCTTAAACTCGTTTAATTTAATAAAATCCACAATATCTCTTTGGCAGACCTCCCCAGTTCTGTGAGATTTCAATAATGACACGTCCGAGTCTAACTCAGTAAACAATGTGAAATCTTTCTCACCTAACCCTACCAACACTATCGACAGTGGCAGACTTGATGCCCTCACAATTCTGTCAACCGTATCGTTAAAGTCATTGATCTGTCCATCTGTTAAAACAGTCAAAACATAATAATTATTGGACTGCGGTTAGGACTCAGCATATTATATTGCCAAATCTAACACTTACGATAGCTTTGTAGGACCATGCAGCTTTACCTTCTTTAGATTTTATTTGTAACACTTTATCAGTTACTCGACACCTCCTGAAATGTAAGGATTGAAAAAGTTTCCATTTAATGCAAAACAATTCCCCACACTCTTATAGAATGGAGGCAATTTAGCGCCAAATCCATAGACCGGCACCTGATTATAATAGTTGAAATACTGCAAAACACCAACTATTTCCTCGATTGCCTCAATATACGGATTCATCCTTTCACTTTCCAAATTTTCCAAGTTATGAAGCGACCCAGCCTCAGTATTAGAATTCGTAAAATCAATAGCAACTATCAGATTCAGATGGGCTCCATTAACAATATGCGATATAAAAGACTCCCTGATAACCTTTCTCCACTTATACACCGTAATCATCCCAACCACAAATCCGCTCTGGTAAACCCTTTGCGTCAACACCTTGTCATCATTGGTATAGATATTGACAATCGTGATTTAATCCGTTGATCCAACCTACTCCTCCTGCTTGTTTTTGGTAATTTCATAAATCTTTATTTTTATTCGCGAGTTGTCCTCCCCTTGGAACTTGTTGTATGGAATCTACATCACCTTAAATCGGTTGCTTTTCTTCACCTAAATCGGCTAGGAACGGGATATCGGAATCCACTAGTTTAGCTTCAATACCTAAATTATGAAAAAAAGCTAGTTCTTGTTTGTGAAATTGCTCACCTAAAGACCAATCTCATATTTGGAATTTCCACCATCATATTCAACACAGTTTACTTTTAAAACGCTTTTGCTCCTTTTTTTTAAACTATCGCCTCCGATCTCCAATTCTGTGTTCTAATTTTAGACCAGGGTATCCAGCTTGCAAATAGTTTTACCAATAAGGAGTTGTTCTGCAATGTCATCAGTTTTAGCATTGACTATATCGTAAATCCTAAATTAGACCTCTTCCTTCTTCTCCTCGTTGAAAGATAAAATAAAAGATTTTATATATTTTGGGTTAAGCTAGTTTTTTATTATTTAAGTTCTCCCAATTTCTACAAAATTCCTGTCTTCAAAATCCCCACTGTCGTCATTTTTATAAATAACAACCATGGACTCCGTTGAGCCAAACGTTTTTGTAATCGGCAGATTCTAGCATCTCAAAGATAACTCCACATTAATTGTATGCTCCTTATTTTTGATCGCCAGCGCAATATTTGAGACTTCAATGACATCTATGTCGTAATACTTATCAAAGTTGTTCTTTTCCTATCGAAGATCTGAACTCATTAATAATCTGTACTTTTTGTTGATTATTGACTTTAACTCTACACTTCCTATTTTTTATTCAGCAAAGCACCGTTTCCCATCTTTTAATATATTTTTTGTTTAAAAGGAGGTCTATAGAATATTAAGTGCTTCGAAGGTTATATCTCCGCTCAAATTCCTATTGAAAATTCCACTTTAAAGAATTCACTGGCAATTCCAAGCCAAAAAGAGCACTTATAGGTCATTTAAATAGACTAGCTAAAAAGACCAATTCAAATTAACTCTTAGCAAAAAAAAAAAATATGTAATATTAATTAGTTGGCGCAAACAACAACAAAAAAACGTCGTAATCGCAAAAAAAATAATGACCAACTTCAACCCAACACCAGCTTTTCGAGTCTCCGACACCTCAGACATCTACAAAATCGATCATCTTTTCAAATAACTAGAAAACTAATCACAGTATCGACTAGCCGCAAAACTACGAACAACAATGGACGTATTCGTTGGCAGCAATTTCAACGGAGGTCTACTCAGCATGATCGCCGAGTAAGCATACAACTAATAGCCAAAACAATGGATCGACAAAATGTAAAGAGTTGTAAACTACATTGGACCAAATTCAAATTTTGTTAAGATTTTACTATCGAATAAACATCTCCGCATAACAGTCGATGTAAAATATCCCCATCTATATAGAAAAGCAACCTCCCTCCGCACATCTCGCCAGATACCTTAGATTAATGGGGCAATGTTTTAGGAATGAAAACTGGTTATGAGGGAATCAATCTTCCTGCTCTGTAATGGTACTTCCTGATGATTGTCTCAAAAGCATATCACATGCAAAGCTCCATTGCTAAGTATTTGACGACCTAGCAATGTTTAATTTAAGACGATTTTTTCTTTGCACTGAGCAGAAATCCAGTTCTTGTTATTATCAGAAAGAATCTCTAATATTTCAGTTCATACCGCTAGTAAGGTGCGAAAATAATCGAAGCTATCAGACTCTACATGTTTGACGCTGTCGTTTGGAAGTATCAACAAAACAACTCCGTGATGCAAAAACCCAGACTCGGAAAGAAAATCAAAAACTACAGCTACTAACTTCGACCCAATTGCATCCTCACACTTTATCTAGCCCTTAAATTAAAATAAGACGATTTTAATGACATGGAAGTATATTTTCAGGCTGCGATCGATTCATACAGTCAAATATGCTCATCAGACTAGACACTGAGATACTTGATCAGACTGTATCTCCTATATGTGAGACCTCGAGACTTTGTCTAGGGCAAAATAGTCTCCGACCTAAACAGATCCAACTCTTCATAAGGGTGGTTTCATCTTTCCAGATATGAAGTCGACGAACTTTACCACGGGAAAATGACACACGAACAAATGAGAAGGATTACAAACTGCAAAACACTTGTATAAGGGTTTATACATCTTTTCAAATCAGACAATAACTGGAATCCAAACTTTCTATACTACTACACCTTCTGCTGTTTGCTTTATTGCATGGACAACATCAGAGACAATACAGGAGAAAGCTTTGGAGGCGGATCTTTCAGAGCAAGTGTATTTAACTCCTCCGTTTCTGTCAGATCAATCACCTCCAGAAACAGCATCGATACCAGTAAGAAAATCGAAGACACCCTAAGAAAAACTCTCATAAAATTCTAGAACCAAATTCCTAAAGATGTTGTCACTCAACACAAAAGGTTATCCAGCACAAATTTCTAACACTTTTGGAACAAGTATATCAGCATCCGATGTATCATCTAAGAACGCATCAAATCTGTCTATGACATAGATCTCCAATGGCCCAAACTCGATATTCACGATATCAACCAAAAGTTTAAAATCAACAACTATGAGTAGGAGCAACGAAAAATGAAAAATAACAGTCTTGTCACCTACTATATCAAACAGTAGAGAAACCCCTGGGATATACCTCTGGAAAATAGCTAGTCTGCTATCCTCTACTACATCTATTTTTCAATCGCATGGGTTTTGTTCAAAGCAACACCCAGTTTTCTCAAAGGAAGCTATCCTATCAATATTAGAAGACTTTCCAATCCCGTGTCAACACTTTCACTGTGTTTAATCTTGCTTTTGATATTTAAACTTGTGTTCTGATCCTTCTAATAAATTCATACTAAACTAGAAAAACTATCTATTCCTATTTAGGAGCAATACAAATACAATATATTTCACCGTTCAGAATGATGTGGAATTTAGGAGCAATATATCATCACTATTACTACTAATTTTCTTTTTTTGGTACAACTTCGCTGTTCTTTGAGAGTTGACCCTGCATGTTCTGAAGCTGATTCAGCAACTGAAATTGTTGTAATTGATTCTGAACATGGTATTGATTTTGATGCATCTGATTGATTCCTCCCATCATATTGTTCAATTGGGACTGCATGACATTGCTTCCCTGGAGCCCACTAATATTTCCCGTGGTACCACTGAGATTACCAAGATTGCCAAGGTTGCCGATATTACCAATGTTACCAATATTGCCTAAGTTCCCAAAATTTCCAATTTGCCTAGCTCCACCCATTCCCAAACTTCCCAGTAAGTTATTTGCATTCATTTGATTCATGATATTATTTTGTTGGCTACTACCCATAAATCCCCCCATTCCAGCATTTTGCATATGCTCCATCATTGACAAAGATCTATTAATCTGAGGACCAGAGTTTTGAACTTGGATACCTCCCAGCAAGTTGTTTATTTGGTTCTGAAGTTGGATTTGACTTTGGTACTGGTTCAATTGCGTTTTTATATTTTAAGTTTGGTTAAGCTTCTGTTACCCACCTTAATTACTGAGATTTTGAGCCACAATTTTTTGCTTAGCCTGAGATTAAGATTGGGATTGAGATTGAGACTGGGATTGAGATTGAGACTGAGTTTGCTGACTGGTTGTCTGACTGGAATTCACATTCCGACCAAGTAACTGGTTCTGATAGGAAACCTGAGATAATATCTCCTTATAAAGACTAATTTGTTGTAACAAAGCAGCAATATTCTGTGGATCCTGGAAATTAGTATTCTGCACAATCTGAGGCATCTGACCATTCAAGGGCGTTTGCTGCTGATTGGCATCCTGCTACCCCACCATATTTTCATAAAGACTAACATTGCTATTTTTAATATTAGCTAGCCATGCATTCAACAACGCATTATTCGACAAAGTATCATCCAATGCCCTATTGCTCCCAAACTGACCACCATTCATCATAGACATACCATCCTGCTGTTGCTGCATTTGATGTATTTGTTGGTGAAAATTTATCCCCTGATTCTAATTTATCTCATTCTCGTTATTCGGATTTACACGATTGCCATTGTTGTAGTTCTGACTCTAAGAATTCTGGATGTTATTGAAAGCCGATTTCTTCCCCATATTCACGTTGAAAGAACCAAAAGATGACTTATGGTTGTTTTACACCTCCTATTCCTTCAGAACTAATTTTTACTAACTCTTCCTTGATGACTGTCTCTGATTTACCAGATTAACTCCCGTCTAGACTACGTTCCTAGTCACTACCCTTCTGGGATTCTACGAAGATTGCTCATTAACCTTGACTCTTTTAGAAGAAACCATAGACTACTCCTCCTCACTTTAGTATCCTTCGGATTCTTACTCAGAAGGTTAGAAATTCTTACATATGTTCAACAACGACGAATAACATTACTGATATGCCTTTGTCATATTTCCTTTGGTAGATATGTCTTCGAAATATCCGGGAACATCCTTCTTATCATACGCCAAGCCAATCGAGGAATTTCCCATAGAATCAATAGACTCCATCACCTTCTTCCGTTTCAAGGAATCAGTCACATTGTCACACAAAAACAAAAACGTCTTCTAATGTGGATTCTCATTTGCCACGCTCTAAACCTTACTGTTTTTCACCCGACTATCCTTCAGCAACTTCTTTTGGAGTCCTTCCAGCAACTAGCTCAACTAAAGTTAACGATATATATACTGTATCGTCAGAGAGTCCTTGCTTGGGATTATAGTACATCTTTACGCAGCTGGAGAACTTAATCGCCAAGAACACCGGATGTTTCACCTTATGTCGAATATTCGGTGCTGTCAAATAATTATACAACCCCTCCGGATCGTTTTTAATCACAATCTAGCAATCAGTCTTAGCCTTGCTCTCCCTCTTTATAAACTACTTACCAATCTGATCCAATGTAAACGGTTCGATAAAAGAGTTGAACTTCTTTTCCTGATAATCTCTTGCCGATCTTCTCGAATCAACAAATATCGGTGGACTGATCACTGCAGTCAGCACCTTTGGCCTCTCATTATCCGTTTCATTAATGTAGAGGACAATCAGAAGGTTGAAGTTTACGCCTTCGTTGTTATATGTCGTTGATGAAAACTTTATCGCACTGAAGTACACCTGTCCGTCGACTACCTATAACTTGCTCTATCCTTTTATCCCCACGTCCATTAAAGTTACCTTATCGGATCGGTCAGCATTCTAGGGAGATTTTTTCACCGAAAATATCCGAGCCTTACTTTATTAACAATGGTACGTATAGGTTCTTAGGCGCAAGTAACTGGTCATTGCTTATTTCGTCTTTTATCTGCTGTTATTTTAACTTTCTACTTATAGTCGAATCGAAATGTTCGGAAGATTCCAACTCTTGTGCCAGTTCCATCCCAACTCCGAAGAGTACTGTAAAGATTTCTCAGTATCAATGTAGAGTTTAACTGAGGGGTCACAGAAATTAACAGACGGATTGGTCAGCACTATTGATGGTGTTAATTGCCAAATTACACTCTTTTTGCCACTTTAATTCGTTTTCAATTGACAATCAACTGAAGTCCAATCCCAATTAGGCTTGCCTGCATTAAGATAAGAGGTACCTCGTCTTTACATTTGAAAATTTGTTGAGAGAAAACAATAATTATAAGGAAGTGTAAAGAGATTACATTTCATTACATCATTTTAGAAGTGTGTTTAAATACAAGTCAAGTCCGAAATATCAATCCCAAAATCTGAATAACATTCTTTACAAAATGATTTCATCATAAAAATTATCCACTTTAAATAGTGGCCATAAATTAACTGAGAGTTACCATGGAGAAAATAATCTACACCAAAAAAATGGAGAGGAGTAATATAATTGAACTTTATTGAAATTAATACGACATCAGTATAAAGTATAAATCAATCTATATTATACCTGTATTTTTTTATCCTTTGTAAACTCATGCTCCTGTTTCTTATCGGAATGAGACTATAATCTCCAAAACTCAAGGAAACGCTGTCTGGATTGTCGAACCGACAGAACTTTGGAAACCTCTAATAGCTCTTAGAATTTCCAACACTAACATTCAAATCATTCAGATCAAACTAACGGTCATAATTATATCTTCTCTGTCTCTTTTTTGGGTAGTTATTGTCATAGTTGTTAATCGTAAGTTGCTTCTAACACTACACAGACTACTCGTTTAGTATTCGAGACTTGTCATTCATTCCACCCTGAAAAGGACCTTTTTTTAAACGCTCAGGCTTACTATTTTTGTTTGAAGAAACTATAAACTGGCTGGTCTCAACCTAGGATTTTGAATTGACAACGGAAATGCCAGTTCGAGTATTTATAATCTTATCCAAACAGTTTTTGGCCATTTACTTCATTGCTCTATCATTTGACTTGCTTAAAATCAATTAATAGGCCTTAACGAGCTCATTTTAGTCCTTTTTCACCACAATTGAACTGCCTTTCGATTTTTTTATGATACTTGAGTTTTTGCTGTGATCAGGCTTGAGCTTTTGTTTCGAAGTTTGAAGAGAGTTTTCATAGCAATTTGCGTCTCTATGCCGATTAGGCGGACTCCTTGCTCTCGGAAAACTATCCTCAACCATCAGCTTATTATACGGAGTCTTACTATTACTGAACCTTTTTTACTTCAGGACAGCTCTTCCAGAATCAATTTTTCTACAACTACCCTGCTAAGATTCCAGATTATTACTCATAAATCTACTAACCTTCAGTTTCAAACTATCATTTAGCTGATTGTTCTGAAGTATTTGGAGCAAAGAACGAATAATTTTGTCCTTAACCACATTCCGATAATCCTATTTCAGTTGAGTACTGTTGCAAATCCGCTGAACCAACGTTTGATCGTTATCAGTTTCATACACTGGCATCTTGACCAACTAGTTGTTCACTCTTAATGATAAATCAAAAAGAGACTTTTTAGCGTCAATGCTCTTCATACTTTTAATTCTAAACGCAATAAATGTATCAACTAATTATATACTGTAATGATCTTTTTTCTACTCAAACAAATTTGTTTACAAAGAAACGCACAAAAAAACCCATATGTAGTCATATTTACATCTTTTTTTCAATCTGCTACTCCTCACACACTTTTTCCATGTCTAAATGCCTCAGTCTTGATCTCTCTCTCGCAGTAATATATCTCTCCATCATCAAATTCCAACCCTAGCAGGTATATTTCTTAGTAGTTGTTTTTCATCGATATTTTTATCTTATTGCTTACTGCTTCCTATTACGTTTTTATTCGATGTTGACCTTGGATAACGTATTGTTTTTTTTCTTTCGTTACCAATGGAATCACTACTAATTTGTGGGAGATGTTCTCCTTCTATGCTTTTATATGATAGGATATCTTAAAACTTCGTTGATTCTACTGTTTTGTAGATCCATCCTAAACCACGTTAAACTCTATTTCCTTCTTGGATTTCAGCAAAAAGGGTGCTTCCTGAATATCAAATTCAAACTATCCCTTTTTCTCATAAGCAGTCAATCCATTCCACTAAATTTTGACGAAACACCTCTCTCCACTTTCAATTCTCGGAACTTTTAAACCAACAACCTTCTTAGTTTCAGATCCTAACATACATTTAACCTCATCGCTATCACTATAAAGTCTGACCTAGTAAGGAATCAAATCATTCTCCTCCTTCACAAGCTCCAAATTGATCACAGCAAACTATTAAACTATCCTTCCCGAACCCATGACCTTCTCAATAGCAAAACCCTTCGGAAGAACCCTCCTCAAAATATCAGACTATCCAGACACAAACTTACATCTTATCGAATCCACAATATTACATTTGATAATCAACTGCTTGGAAATCTGATACTTACTTTTTTTGCAACGAATATACTATAAGTTTATCTATATCTTCTTAAGATACTTCCTATGAGCTTTAAAACTGCTTAGTAGTATCTTTCCAGGCCCCTCCTCTTACTACCCACCACATTCAATTACCATCAAAGTCTGACTCTAATCCCTAATAAAACAGTTATTCTACTGAAAACCAACGTCTAATGTGTAGTAAATTGACACATCTAACTTTAAAAGCTCACAAGGAACATTCTACTTCTCCTTAAATATGTGTATCGGAAACCTAACTGGTGATGAGCTTTCAACATTCAGTTATTCCTCAGCCTTCAACGAAAACTGGGGAGTCTACTCATACATCTATATTTTTATCGGTTTGGCCAGTCTCTCGGTAAAAACAAAATTCCAAAGCTGAAAGTACACAGTATCAATGTCAACTGTCTACGTTTTGCTTCCCTACTCCATTGTTTACTCGGCTGGCTCAAGCGAAATTTATTTAGAAACTTTTGTGATCTGACTGGCATGCAGATATATATCGATTTACTTTTTTTCGTTACGGACCGGAAGGATCAACTTCAGTCTGACAGGGAAAGCCATAAGATTAACAAACTGACCTCTCAGCCTTATGGACTAGTTGTACTGATATAAGCATCGTTCTGCCTGTTTCCACCTCATAAACAGCCCTTTTCTGGGAGATTCCTCATTCTGCACCAATCTGTTGGTCTTTGGTTTCATGCTAGACTCCAGACATGTAAAGTCAATTATCTAGATCATACAATTAGGTCTTTCAAAGAGTAATTATTCAAAATGACTGAAATTTAAAGTTTCAATTGTCTGTTTCATGTCCTTCCTGCTCAGATAGTAAGAACAATTCTCCAATAGCTACAGTTGTAACCGTCCGTTGAAAGATTCCAAGTGCGTCTGAATGATCAACTTTATCAGTTTTGTGTACAACTCCGCCCAATCCTTGACCCCCTTCCCCTACTTGAGCTCCTTCAGCAACAAATGACTAAACTCCGGCTTTTTCTCCAAATACAACAACGCAGCCTCGTAATAACAATAGTTCCGTTTCCGGTGCAATCCCGCCTTCTGATAAATAGACCCCAATGCCAACCATATATTAAACTTCTCATCCTACACCTGGGCTCTAATATTCTAGTTAATATAGTTTGTAATCATTTCATCAAGCTGCAATGGCTGATCCGTAAATATCTTGAATACCTTGAACATGTTCTACGTCTACATTGATGATATCTTGATCTTCTTGCCAAGATTTATCGACTATGAAACGTATTCGTGGAATACTTGTTAGTGGTCCTCGACAGTGGAAATATCGTGTCCGGATGTCAAACACGCCATTTTTCCCTGGATGCATCCCAATAACCAAATATAGTCGTCGATCTTTCTCAACACCTACTAAGTCTCAGCATATACCTGATAGGCCTCGGGATACAGTTTGAGCATCAGGTGTGTGTCTCCACATAACTTTAAACACCGTGCTCTCTTTTTCTTTTTAAGCGTTTTTGACTCAGGTTTCTCCTAGTTTTTGTTGAATACGATTATCTAATTGCTCTAGTTTCGATACTAAATGATGTCCTAGCAGAGATGAGTTTCGACTATTCGTAATATGTGGTACATCCATGGCTCCAGAAACGACCATGTTTAATTTTAAGGAATTTTCTAGGGTAATACAATCATATCCTCCGCTTTCATTATACTTTGAGGAGCCCCATTCATCACAATTATCCCGACCAATTTCCGTCCCTAATCCTTGACAACCTTCTTAAACTTTCTCAAAATCTCATCCAAATCTTTTTGCTCGTTTCTGGTCACGCAAAGAATCCCTATCAAAATTTTGCATCGATATATTATCTAAAACTACGACCAATCATTTTCAAAATCATAATCTCTGAAGTACAATTTCTGAGCTGTTCCTTACGATCGAGTTGATAACAATGCATAATGTGGATCGGTAACTTCTCTTTCGTACCTCTCGTCAATTAACAAAGTTGGATTGGAGTTGTTTAGTGTGTTCACCAAGTCCGATGCTATGCCAAGCGGAGTTTTCCCAATTGGCTTTAGTAATATCGGAATGCGGAAGTAATCTGCAAAACTTTTTTATAATTTTGCCATTTATTGGTTCTACTGTAATTTTAATATTATTAAATGAGTTTGACAAAAATCTCCTAGCCATGAGAAGTCAGTCTCCACTAACAAAAATATTATGATTAGGGCTTATGTATTTTACAAATTTGTTGACAGTTTAGATGGCACTTGAAAAAAGATGGGAAAAGATATTGTAATCAACGCTTCTATTAAACTTGCTTTTGAGATTTAGACTCAAATAGCTTTCTTTATTTCGGTCTATCATGTTTATTTCGGATAATCGCCTCCAACAACTTCTGGTTCCCATTAATAGTCCTTCGAATATCCTCTTACGATTTATCAATCAATAAAGCCCGATATTTCCTTCTCAAAGCATTGTCCGTTTTCTTGTGAAAAATTTCGATCTCAGAAACCATCTTACTCCACTTATACTTGTATTCGGGAGCTTTCCTCAGTAACTATTGCT
>JAOWAT010227757.1:0-20832 GCA_028571025.1 Longipedia americana
TAGTCATTAAAAAAATAGAGAATAATTAATCACTCGTTCAAGACTTTGATCACAAACGGATTAACAGACTAAATCTGCCTTACACTGGCCTCAACCTACTCCGGATCAATTAACATGACAATCTCCTTGTTTGCCACATTGTCCCTCACATTATCCAACTTAACCAACCCAATTTAATCCAAACTTTTAAGTGCTCTCTCCATTATCGGCATCTTAAAGTATACTGCGTTATTCTTGCTCTTGCCAACCTCAGAATCTATAAACCTCGACTTAAACTACTCATAAACTTCGTAAACCTTCTTCAGGTTTATCGGAAACCTCTCTACATTCAGCATATTCCTTATCACTGCCAGAAGCACCAGCTGAGGGTGAGTACAGTCTAAAAATTACTCATAGTCCTTACTTTAAATCATCGGGTTTCTTCTTTAGTCCCGAGGAGGGACGTACCCTTTTGCAATATCGTAGTTTTTTGATATGTTGAACGCCAACGTCTACGTTTTCTAGACTTTCAACTCCTTGTCAGAAAAATAGGCGAACATCAATTTGAAAACATTGAGATGATAGTCAAGTCCCCGAGGTACGATCTACTGTTTCGCCTTTATTATTTTCTAAAGTTTCTTCGCCTGATCCCCAGTTAGCACCTGAATAAGCTTACTCTTCAGCGCCTCCTCTACCCCAGTCCCTCGAATCCTCCTGGCCACAATGTTCAATATGCCGGTTTCGTCTGGACTCGTCACCCAAAACGCTCTGAAATACATCCAAAAGTTACTTCCCATTGAATCTGCTTTTCACTCTTTTTTCAAACTTATCAATCAGATTCAAACAAGTAGTAGTAAAGACAATCCCAACCTGGTCCTTGACATCCGTTTTGATCCACTCCAACAAATTGTAAAGAAGCAACTGTTTCTTGGCAACCGTTAAATTCTACGCATGTCTCACCACTATTATCACCTTCTTCCTCGACTTTAATATTGTCTCGTTCAACTCCCTCAAATGTATATCCTCCTCAATCAACAACTCCTTATTTATTTTCATTTCCAACTCTCTTCCCAACTCCTACGATAGCTTTTGCAAAAATGCCACCTCCGTAGCATACATCAAACTATTTATAATCACCACTCGGAAACAGCTGTATATTCGTTTGTTCTTATTTGCCTAGTTCTTGCTATGCACTATGTAGCGTGCCGCAGTCGTCTTGCCAACACTCCCACATCCCTGGAATATATTTGCCTGTCCTATCAGTTTATCGGCCTCAATGTTGTACACCTCGTTGAACGGGTGTATCTGTGAAAAAGGAACCTCGTGTTCTGACAGACTCCTAATTATTTCTGGAATGACAGTATTATTCGACTAGCAATAGTTTTCAACCTACATTTCAGTGTGATTTTTGACTTACTATTACATTATATTTTACCCCACCCACATTTTTGTCAATTTCCTCTCCCTAGATACCCCTTTCAACATCCCCCGGCTCTTCAACTCTTTAGCATGGGGAGAATTGCTCGTGTTTCTCTCCTTCTTGTTGCTTTTAATTTTTTTCCTTCTGCTCAAACTCTTCCTCTTTTGAGATTTTGATCTCCTCTTTTGAGATTAGGAAGATCGAGGAGCTTCGGTCGATCTTTCCCTATTTTTTTGCTGTTTGGGGTTCGGAGATACTCTTCTTTGATGTCTTGTCTGTACGGGTGACTCCTCTTTGCATTTCTAAAAGTTAGAAGCACTCCTTCTCCTCATAATTAGTGCGCCGATTTAATGTTTATGAACAAAAAAGTCTCAGAGATTTATATCTCATTTAATAAGCGGAAAAATTTAAATCAAGAAATTGATAAATATTGTTTTTCAATTAAATTAATATTTAATAATCATATAATCACGTAATGGCTAAAATCCATCCAACAAACATCGCGATCGGAAAGAATAAAGGGCATCTGGTCACGAAGATCAAAGGTTCCGAAAAACAGTCAAAGAAAATCAAGCCTGCCAACCTCAAAGGCAAACCCCACAAACGAACCAGGCTCATCAGATCTGTCATCGCCGAAGTCTCAGGAGTATCCATCTACGAAAAAAGAATTCTCGAACTCCTCAAGGCCGGCTCATTGAAGGATACTAAAAAAGCTCTCAAAGTCGCTAAGAAGGCAGTTGGAACCCACAGAAGAGGTAAAGCCAAAAGAGAAAATTTGATGGGTCTCCTCCGTGCACAACAAGCCGATCAAAAAAAGAAAGAAAAGAAGTGATCTTCCCTTATTTAAATCTTAAAACAGCACTCTTTCGATTTGTACTCTTCAACTTCGTCAAATAAATATAACATTTTCGCCCTCAAAGAGAGTCATAGCATAAAGGGATAACTTTAAAAATTTTTTAGTGCAAAATATCCATCACTTAGACATCGAGGTTGACCAGAAAGTGTGACTGTTCAATATAATATGAAAATAACTCATCAATTGATATTATTAATTCTTTGCTATTAACACTACCTAATACTTTATCTACAAGGAATGGGAAATGTTGACACTTTGATGTGCTCCGAAGGCTGCTACACCTGGGCCAAACGTCTCTCATAAACACACAAACAGCTCAGAATCCTATACAAGAAAAACTACTAATACAGCTAAGTTGGTCGCATCGCATTGGAAACATTGCGCAACTACCGAAACTAAGCTGATCTCAACGCAGCCGAGGGATAGTTCCTGAGAAAGTCAATGATAGATTCGCATTACTAGTAGAGCACAATCAGTATGCCCGGGTTAAATTTAAACTCCAGGGAGCCAAACTCTCTACCGATCAGCATGGTGTCAATGTCGCAAGAGTAAAAATAAATGTACCTACGGAAACTGATAAAAAATAGCTACATCCTCGTGGACCTGTCGGACATGCTGGAAGGATAGAACAGGAACGCGTATGAGAAATAAGTGAAAAAATAAATGTTCAGCAATAAATCATCCATATTGGAGTCGATGGCCCTGAACAAATCCGACCTATAAACCCTGATCAGGCAGTTCAATCCAGCCGTTATCAGTCTGCTCGAGGAATACGTCCACTTCTGCGACGAAGTAACTGTCCAATTCCTCTAGAACAGCGAGTGTTTCTATTTCAGACTGCTCCTGAACCTCAAGGCTCACCTGATCGAAAAGAACAAGTATCGAATCCTCAACACCAACATCAGCAACATGCAAAAAGTCTAAATCCTGAGAGAAGACATCCAAACCTCCGCCAAACTCCTCATCGACACTATCTGCATCCAGTACGACATGCACAAGTAAATCGAAAAAAACAAACTCTCCGACAATGGAATCAGCTTCTTCTAGTAAATCAATCTCCATACCCTCATCATGTCCATCATATTCAATGACGAAAACTTCCAAAAAAATATCCTCCACTTCCTCGCCACCTACTTCAAAGACTAACTCAAAAGGTTCAAACAGATTCCGCCGACCAGACCCTCCCAGCTGCTCAAAAACCTCAAAAACCCCCCTTCTAAATCCTACTCACTGCTCCCAAACAACCAACGATCAGACATGTAGCACCTGTTCGAAAAAGAAAACACCACTTTCAACTCATAAAACATCTTCACCAAGTCCATCAGAATGTTCAACACCATCAACGAAAGATCCTAGCCAATCTATAAACTCAAAATAGTCTACGAACTCAATAAAACCCTCGAAAAATAGTTCCGATAACTCTTCCGCCAGTACAACATCAACAACGATAAACCACTCACTTATGATCGATAAACCATGTCCACCATTTCCAAATGGCTAGTGAATCGCTAAAAAAATACCCAGGAAGCCACCTAAACACTCATCAACATCATCCTCACCTACTGGTTCATCCACCCCAGATACCGGTAAAGCGAGAAAGGAAGTTCCCTCATCCCTTTCGTTGAGGAAGCCTAAAGAATACTGGACCTAAACTACTGATTTATTAACCCAATTCATTACCTTTATGTTTCATCTCAATCAATATATTCTCAACTCTGTCTGAAAAGTTACGATTTAACAGGAAATTTATATATCCGAACAAATCACGGTTTTACTGCAAGTCCAGTCCCCTCAGCAATTGCTTTGAATTCGTGAGGATAAACCTTCACATCAAAATCATGGCTTTTCAGCAAACAATATGCAATCTTTGCACGGTATCCTCCTTCACAATGGATCGAATATTTTTTCTTTGAGTCCAGATCCTTATACTAAAATAATCACAAATTCAAGTACATTCTTAAATAGCCTTGAAAGCTCAAAATTTGTCTTATTTTCATAGTCTAAATACTTTTTCTCGATCTCCTTGGGCTTCCTAATGTCCAAAATGCACCGATCCGCCTCAAGCACATTCGCCGGCAGCAAATCAGGAATAAAATGCGGGTATTTTTTCTCTTTCCATACCTTAACGTCAAACTGCGCATACCCAATAATATTCACATACCCAATCCTCAACAACCTCTTAATCGTATCTTCAACCTGCTCAGGCAAACCCCAAATAATAATTTTATTGGTAGGTTCGACCAAACTACCGACCCAAATAGCAAAACTTCCATCAAATCCAATCGACACAGCATGCGGAATCATACCCTACTTCACAACGTCATTCTTCCCCCGAACGTCCAAAAGAACTGTATTCTATTCCCGGTAAACCTTGTAAACCTACTCCACGGTCAGCTCTTTCTTAGCTTTCTTGAAAGTTTACTCAAACGAAAAAGGTTTGTATTTGTTTATATTCGCATCGTAAGGGAAGTACTGTGGTGGAGACGGCATCTCGTTGAGAATATCTTCAACAAACTTGCTCTTATCCTCCGCTAACAAAGCATAATTGGTCTTCATCTGAGTTCCCACAGAACAGAAATCTCCAGCTCCGATGCTCTTACCGCAGGAAGATCCAGCCCCATGACCCGGATAAACTCTTACGCTCCCATCTAGTTTTTTGAACTTTTGTAAAGAATCATAAAGCATGCCAGCCAAGTCCTTTGCTGTCAGTTCAGTTTTCACTGCCAAATCTGGTCGACCCACCTCCCCTAGGAACAGGGTGTCCCCCGTAAATATCGAAAACGGCTTCTTGTCTCCATCGAACATCAGCAGACAACTACTTTATTCGGTGTGTCCTGGGGTGTGAATGAGTTGAAATTAGACATTGCCGAGCTGAATTTTCTCCCCATCTTGAAGAACAGTAATGTAATCACTTGCAAGTGCCTTAGGCCCCATAAAAATCTTGCATCCATACTTATTCTGGAGCTCTTTATGCCCAGCGATGAAATCTGCATGGTAATGAGTCAGGAAAACAGCATTCAGTTTTTTCCCCCGAACTTTCAGTACGTCATCGTACTTCTCAATGTTGTTCTGAGGGTCTATTATGATTGCTTCATCTCCTGATTAGATATAGTAAGAGAAAAGAGCTAGACATCCAGTTTGCAGCTGTTAGACGTAGAATTTGGAACCCTACTGACTGGACTTGTAAACTGTCTCATGATTTCTGAGATGGGCTGTTGGATTCTGGGGTTTAGGTGCCTACATTATGATAATTTTATATCGGGAAAATCCTTGGATATATGGTTTAAAACCCTTTTCCCGATAGAAAAATCCATTCAACAAAAAAAGCATTGCTCATGAAAAGGCAAGAAGTCGTTTCAAATGATAAACTCTCCTCCATGTTTTTTGGCCTAAGATAGCACTCCAAAAATTCTAAGGAAAAACTTGACCACTCTTATTGATTTTATTTTGTCCCCTAGTAAGAAATCCCTCTCTGTTTGGTACCTTATATGTTTGGAATTCCAGAGAAAAAAATAAGTAAAATTGACGTCATCCGTGAAAATGAAGACCGAAATCTTAAAACTCAATAGTATAAAGGACAACATCAGCTAGTTCTTCGCAAGAATGGCCAAAAAAGCTGGTTTCAAAAACAACTGTGAAGTAACAGTGATCGTAAAAAAACTCCACCATTAATCCGAACAAGAATCCTAGAAGTTTCTGGAAGAGGACAGGCCACAGTCATCCAGAAATGCCCTCCCAAAACCAGCCGATAAACACTCCAAGAACAGAAGAACTAGCATTGGCTCCAATCTCGTCATTCAAAAGTCCTCAAAGTCCATCCTCCCCAACATCAAAATCACCACCAAGGATCTCATCGAAGAACCCCCGTCCTTCACCTCCATCAAAAATATCCTCAAGTCCAGCATCAAAAGCATCCCCGAGGAATCCGAAGAATTCCCATCAGCCAGAATACTTCTCGGAGGAAACACACAAAAAAAAAGACACTCCATCTCAAAAGACTCCAAAAACTCCATCAATCTACCCTCAAAAAGAGAGCTACACTTTCCCAATAATCCGAATATTCCCGCCGGAAAAGTCGATGCCTCCATTCAAGTAGTTGATGGTGGTGCCGAATTACTGCATAGTCAAAATGTCCCCCTCCATTAAAGCCAATAACACTAAAACGATAAATTTCATGATCAAAAATACTAAGGAAAGAGCATATTCTCTCAGCTTTCGCTAAACTCCAACCCAGAACAGGCGGAATATGCTTCTTAACACTTGTACGGGGAAGAGTAATTCGACGAAGACGACTCCAATGCCTAATCTCAATTCAACATCGAAAATAAACTCAACGATGCCATAAAGTTCATCTAAACCGACGAACTTTACCAACTATAAGACTTCCTCTACAATTTCAAAAATAGATACAACTATCTGAGCGATCGGATTCAAATTAAGTGGCGCCTTCTCATGGCTTACTGCAAGGAAAATCGAAAAGAGTACGAAAGGGCCGGAATTAACTACAACCAGGTTATCGATATCGCCAGAGAATCCCCCAAGTCACTGGTCATCGACGTTTCAGATGTGTACCATCGACTCGGCATCTGCCACTCTGAAATAAAAGAATGGAACCTCGGAATCATCTGTTTTCAAAGGGCACTGACAGGATACCACGATAAAATGAACGTAGAAAAGTATTCCGAATGCATTAACAACCTTGGCACCCTATACCTCAACGCCAGGTATATTAGCGAAGCCTAAGAATGCTTCCTCTCAAGTTTTTATATCAAACAGGAAGTCTAACATCAAGATTCCATCAAACTGTTCTCCTCCGTTCTCAACCTTTATTAATGCAACATCGCGGTCAAAAATTACTAACAGGCCGGGGCCATGCTCACTGTTCTTGAAAGAATCAGCAGTCAAGCAAAAGACAACGATCTCCTTCTCGGGAGCGTCTACAGAAGAAAAGGGAAACTTGCCTTCCTCTCTGGTCAACTCAATGACGCCGAAGAACACTTTAGCAGATGCAACTAAATGCTAAAGGACAAACATCCATACTGTCTAGAATATGGAGAGCTGATGAATGGCTTTGCCCTCCTCAAACTCGAGCAGAAAAAGTACCATCAGGCAAAAGAACTCTTTGAAAGAGCTTCAATATTGATTAACTTCTACTGCTCAAAGGAAACCGACGCCGTAAAAACCTTGAAAAGAAATCTGGATCTGGTCAATAGCTTTATTAAGAAATAGCACTGATGTAAATTGCAACACTATGCTTCTCCCACCTTTTCTTGACATTTGCATGCTCATATCAGTTCTTTTTGTCTAAATTTTTAATTCTCAACTTTCTCGCAGCCACCGAAAAGATTTTTTTGTATTCCATATACTTGAAGCTAGCAAGTGTATCGGATTTATTTATAACATTGATTTTGTAGGATTTTGTGCTGGATTTCGTTTAAATTCGAAGAATGCAAACATAGAAAACTATAGAAATCGTTCTTAATTATTTAAAGCTTAGAATTCTGGAAAGAGCATGCTGAGTTTGGACTCCTTCGCCCCTGGTCACGTAAAACTCGCCTTCGAATAACCAATCAATTACCATTCCTCATACCAAGACATCTCAAACTATGTCAAATTACTGCGGCAGGCAAAAATTCAACTCGGGCAACCCCAACTTCAGCAACTGCTGAAAATGGCCCTGGCGACGGTGTAGTTCATTGAGAAAAAGGATTCGAACGAGAGTCCCCTGTTTCTTCAGGCTCTGATAACCCTGGACAATTCTCTGAATATTAGTGGTTAGATTCTGAAGTCTATAACGCTTTCAAAAGCCTTTTTCATCAATATCAACAAGTATTTCATCCAGATCTGCGAAGATGACGACGAGGAAGGCACCGAATCGGATGTGGAGGCGAATGAAAAAGAAACATCTTTTGAAAAAATGATTTAAAATGGAGAAAAAGCGAACTTCGTGGAAAAAAAAGATTCCCATAAAAACTTCTAACTATACTCTGTGTTCTATCTCATTGTCATGCTCATTTACTAAACCAATCGTAGAGCCGATCACAATCTTCTCCTGAAACATCTCCTCAACACCAGATTTTTGGCGCACCTGTTTTCATTGGAATTGTCAAAAACCAAGAAAATGGCCAAGCTAGTTGGAATCATTATGACCTTCCTTGTGAAGTCACTCAATCTCACCATCGAGGGAAAACATATCAAAAGATTTCTTCTCAATAATCTCCATCTAACGGAGTCAGATCCCAGAATCCAGTTTTACTTCTTCTATACCTTGAGGGCAATCAAAGACCACATCATCCTCTCGGACGTTAACAAGCATCACTTAACAGAGTTCCTACAGAAATGTCTAGAAAATCAGACTGAAACTCAGCAGTCGTTCTACATCTATGACCTTCTGCAATATCTAATGAAAAAGTACCCCATAATCGGTTACCAACTTCTCAACTAAAATTTCATAAAATGCCTCTAAAAGGTAAAGATATTGCAAATTTAGGATATGCTCCGGCACTAAGAACACATTGTAAAAATTTTCGAATGTCTCAAACCCTGCATTCCCTCCAAAACCGTGGACAGATCCATTGTATTCCACCTGAGCAAAATCAGAGAGTAAAATACAGAACTCATGAAAAAGCATCTATCTTTCAGAATGATCCTAGTCCTGTTCCAAGACAGCACCCACAATGAAATCTGCTTTTCCCTCCTAAACAGCCAAATCATATCCATGTCAATCGACAAACTCAACGATTACCCCTCCGTCTCCGAAGAAAAACTCGTCAAAAAATTTATCTTTTCCTTCATAGAAAAAATGCAAAAAGTAAATAGCAACTTGGGTATTTTGCTTTTCCATTCCTTGCTGTAGAATCGGTCTAGATTACCAGATTCCCCAAAAAACGACGAATTCTACAGAAAGCTAACTCAGAAGTACTCTCCGCTAGACCGGAATTTTCGCTAACAGGAGAGAAGTTTTTCAATTCAATGAATAATGATTTTTTTCATTATTCCCCCGTATGAAGGATATTTTTAAAGTTTTAGTTGAGATCGTAATCAATAAAGATATTAATATGAGTGAATTCAAACAACAACAACTTAAACCAATCCTATTTACTCCAAAAGCACTGGGATTGCTCACCCTCGGAGGAACTGTGGCAATTGGGTTCTTTGAAAATAAAGGACTGGAATCTCTCGCCACTCCCAACTCAAGACTCAACGCATGGGCAAAAAGTTTCTAAATCAATAAAAAACTATTTCCCGCCTTAGGACTGATCGTAAGCGGAGCTGGATTCCTTGCATACAAAAAAACATAGCAAAAAGACTACCTATGGGGTTCAGTTACAATGTTGTCCCTCCTACCTATCACCATGTTGTTTCTCCGTCAGTTCAATAGCAGACTGCTGGAACTCCACAATAAAGTGACAGTATAAAGGAAATAACTGGACAAAAGATAGGAGAAATAAGTCGATTAAACAATTAATAAATGGATTTCCTTCCACAGACTCAGAATTCTAGCCGTTCTAGTGGGTGTGGGATTTTACTACGTCGCAGAAACCAAAGCCATCCCAAAAGCTCTTTAAAAATGAATTAATGATTTTAGACCGAGCTATTAACAAGTTTACACGCATTTCACATCAGAAAATATTTAATATGAACTTTTAAAATTAAAAAAAATATAAATTTGTTTCTTTTTCTCCACTCTTCCCTTCCATGACTCAACAACTAGTAAGCTATCCACTCTGGATGAGTTATCCCAAAGTTGCCAGCATCTTCTGGAGTGGAATCTGCGTTTACGTCTCCATAGTTGACTCATCAATCAGAGACAAGCTGACCAGCGCGAGAAACCGATTAAAGTGGTGGAGAAACGTGACCATCAAAGCAAAAAAGTGGAAATCAGCATTAGTCGCAAGTATCATTGCCACTGGGGTCTACAGCTACTATTAAACCCGAAACTAATACTTTCTATACGGAACCCTGACAACACTCGCATCAATTCCCATCACTTTGGCCCTTTTGAAAAAGTCAGATTCATATCTGATCAATAAAACACGTCACATTTCCGACCAAACTGGATTTCTAACTGCTCAGGAATAAAACGGTATAGATAGAAAATTGGCAGACTGGAGCAATAAAAATAAATTTGCGGCTTTTTTTCCATTCTTGATCACTGGTTTTTTCACTTTTGCAGAGCATCGGCAGCATATTTCCGGCAAGTGATGGGTTATTTGATAATTTTTTTGTGACCTAATTAAAAAACCGAAACTTTTATTTTTCAGCTGATTACATATATATAACCACGCTTTTCTGTAAAAAGAATAACGTCCCCAAATAATTAATTTAAAAAACTCCATTTTTTGTTTACAACTTTAAAAATCCCTCGTTTGCTTTTCTTCAGCGATCAAATGGCAAACCCAACAATTCCATAACACCTGGCTCTAGTCTACTTAGTTATTTCCCTCTATACCAGTTTTCTCTAACCAATAATGTGCAAGTCTTTGGGGGCACCGAGAGTCCAACTCAGATACTTCGCAAGTTCATGGCACTACAACTCTAAACTTGTCCCAGCCACGGGACTCATCACCATTTGCTTTGGTATCTACAATTACTTCAAACTACAAAACTCTTACTATCTTTACGCCTCTCTCATCTTGATCTCCACGCCCATCTTCATGACCGTCCTTGGAAAAATACCCCAGAAAAACAAAAAACTCGTCAGGCTCGATAAAAAATATGAGAAAAACGAACATCTAACCTCAAAAGAATAGTAAGAATTCTAAAATTCTTTTGAAAAATGGACCTTATTCCACCGCCTTAGATGTCTCATGGCGTTATTTGCCTGGATAATCTATGCAGTTGCTGCTTGCCAAGTTACACCCACTCCAGATCTTGCTTCAGCAACCATTAATTTGTGAAAATTCTGAAGAATAGATGATCACTTTATCCACAAACCTAGTCTTCAAATTCTATTTATTCAAACATTCTTAATTTCTAATAATTTAGAAAAAATCGAAACAACACAAATATAGAGAAAAATCAGTTCCGTAAAAGAAACACGGCTAATGGACTAATTTAAACATAACACTTTTCACGCCTCACGATCTTACGACGTGATCTTTGTCGGACAACTGGGAGCAGTCGCGGCCCATCATTTTTTAAAGCATACGTCACCCAACTACAAATGCTTAGTCATAAATCCGAGTAAATCCGTAATCGAACCTTCTCTATCTCCAATCTACTCGGAAACAATCACCATCACCCGTCAAGCACCCGAACATTGCGACTTATAAACTCGATAACTGGGAAAAATAAAACCTCTCCTCCGCGAAGTGTAAATGGAGTGCGGGACCGTGTACTACTACCGATACCTAGTCTATGGCTAAAGTACCCTTAAAATCCAAGATATCGTAGACAACTGGGCAGACACCGACTGCATCCCCCGTCTTAAATAAGCCTTGTCCAATTAGTACTCTCTCGTCTACTCCAACTTTATCAAAACCGACATCTCCTCCAAAATCTACAAATACGAGTCTGGAAACCTTGTCTTCTACATCCCCAATGGGAAACACTGCGGGTGTAACACTATTTACTGACATATTATAGACTAAAACTACAATTTTCTGTCAATTTACAGCCAGTTTCTCACCCCAAGGCATCGAATCAACGACAGCTTCCGATGCAAAATAATCCTCGAAGGCACTTCCTTCTTCCCTTACAACAAGCAAGGCGATGACTTCATCAAAAGCCACCTGCGAATGAGCAGCATCCAGGTAATCCAAAACACCAATATCACAAAAATCGACTACCTGAAACGAAGACTAACCCTCAACCACAAAAGCTAAGTTTCATACACTATCCTGTACTGCATCCTCCCCCAGAAGATACCCGCAATCCTAGAAGAGGCAGAAATAGACCCCTATTTCAACGATCCTAAAACTCTCAGGAACAAAAAATATCGAAACATCTTTATTTACGGCGCAGACATCTTCCCGACTACCCACTCCTTCAACGCCATCAATCACCAGGCTCATGTCATCCGATCCAACCTCATCAACATGGTCATGAAAAACCCCTACCTCACCCCGTACGAGGGTTAAACCGAAATCAAGTTCTGGATCAACTAAAAGTAAACCGTCAGTATCTCACACAACTACTAGTACTCTCATTAGATCAAGTCCACCTGTCTCAGAAACTGTCTCTCCATTCTCACTCACAAAACTTTCTCACTCATACTCGTCGATGCCTTCTATAATCTGGCATCAGACGGCGCACCCTACTACTTTCTAAGTCCTTCTTTTTCCGATGGCAAAATATCGACTTTGTAAGTCGAGTTAAAAAACTCCGGCAAAGCCCTCAAGTCCAACACAATCATGCTCATCGACAATGGAAAAAAGGACTAGAGCTAACAATGAATACATTCCAATTCTTTCGACTGTTTAACGATCCTTAAAGTTCTATTTTTTTATATATTGGCTCGAACATTATATAATATATGATTCATATCCTACCCTATAAAGATGTTATAATATCACAGTCAAATAACAAGAGTTGTACCGCAAAGAATAGTTAATCGAATCTAAGCTAAATAAATAGACAATCGCATAAGCTGCAAAACCGCACAAACAATCACAGTCACGCATGGTGGATCATATGGTCCTCTATCATCATCATTATCGTGTCTCCATACTTAAACACCTGCAACTGATTAAACACAGTTAGTGTATCAATGTAACAATTAACGTCAACTTTCTACCCATAGGGCTCTCTAAAAATCTCAAAAATTAACTGTCTTAGAACCCGACCCTCTTCGACCGATTATGCAGATATTCCAGCTAATTCAAACTCTTCCATCGATACCTTCTCAACACTCTAACCTGGTTTCTCCTCAAAATTCTTTTTATATTCTGAAATCGCCAATTAATCGCAAACTGGAAAGTCCGCCAGCAACATCGCTAATGCCAATTCTCGGAAGTTTAGGCACTACTCTACGACCAAGTACTGTTGCATCGTATCGAAATCCAGTCTGTAGAAATATTCATCCAATAGCTGAGATTTTTTCCTTTTCTGGAAATACGACAAGAATGATTTTAATTCAATTTTTCCCTGCCTATTCGCCAGACAACGTATTTCTTCCAAAAACACTTTGAAATAAAAAATAGGAATTTTCTTCAGTGGACTTTATGTTGTCACTTGAATCGGGTATGGCGTTAACTCATTGATGGGCCTATGAGTTTCTGTGATTGGACGAACGTGGATGTCTTTAACTGACGATTTTTTAGCTTATTTGATTGCTCTTTTTAACGTTTTGAATATTTAGTAAACATACTAGTTTTCAGATTTGATTCCAAAAATGATCCAGTCATCCATTTTGTTGACGAGAGCCGTATAGTATGACTTTTCCTCGAGAATCCTCTCCATAACTCTTTTCTCAATATTCTCCATCCTCTAAAATATCCTCTATTTCTATTTCGTGATCGTAATATCCGCCAATTCCGACAGTCTCTGTGACTGTTCAGATTTCAACTTTTTCTACTTTTCTAATATAAATTGATAAAATTACTCATGCTCCACTTGTTGACAATATTCAAACACCCCTTCATCTGATCAACCACTCTTTACAACCTATCACTTCTCGTAAGCTCACCCGGATGCACCGCAAAAACGGGTTACTTTCCAGGCGGAATCCCAAGTGATAAGTACTCAGGCATTATGTCTATACTCATCCCCTGTCTTGCACAGTTAACCGCAAATAAGAAGAACAACTGCTAAACCAGGAAGTTCAACTCTATCTGCATCATTTTCTGAGCTATCTCCACTAACCTCGTCACCTGATGGTTGAGCCACTCCGACTGGATGAATCTCTTACGTTAACCCACCGCCTCGTTCTTCTTCGTCTCTAGTGAATTCCATAACCCGTCATACAGCTCATCAAGTCTCTAGATCAGATGTTTGGACGCTTATACATCTTTAACCACACTCAATTTCTCCGACAACAGTTTGTTGTAATTTTCTTGGAAACTCAGAATTTTACCCTGAATTAGCAAAAACTTACCGCTTTATCATCAGGTCGGGTTATTATCGCAACAAAGTTTTTCTGGATTTAAAATAAAGATCTTTTGAACCCCTCCCTAGTGTTGGTTAACTCATGAAACGCTTCCTTCATTTTATGCGTGTACTTGTTACCGAGTCCAGTATACTTCTGTAGGAGTTAGCAACAAACCTCGTTAGGTATCAATTTTGTGATTTACTCCAGGGATTGCTCGTGAGGCAGTGTTTTTTTCGTCTCCGACTTCGAATCAATGTTTTGCGTACTTTCGTTCGGAAAACTGCCTTATTTGTTTTCCTGACCACCCGCTTTTTACTCGATTGATTGTTTATCCTACTAATTTTCCATTGCTTTCCCTTTTTCTTCACCTTGCTTATTTTACTCAGGAAACCCTCCTTCTCTCTTTTCCTACTGTTTTTGACTTTGCTACCTCACATCCCCCACTTATTCACGATTTTTCTCATTTTATAGTTTCTCTTTGAGCTACTTCAAGTCCTGGTATTTTGACGACAACACCCTCTTAACCAAAGCGTTAACCTCCTAAAAAGTCTCATTTATCGACTTTTCAGTAGTATTTATTCTCTGGTAAGCTTTTTCTTTATTTCTGTTATCCCCAAAATTCACATAAAATTGTTCTGAGGGTGCGAAATTACACTGGGTCGCTGCTGATATCTCAATCGCCTCGACATCTGCCAATCTTTACGCCAGTCCTTTCACATCTGTAGGAACCGGGTTGAACTCTGGGTGATAAACAATCTGTGTATGGGGATCCATTTTTCTTCCTTTATTCCTAACCTACCTTGCCTGGGTAGTTGCTTGAAGCTCGAAAACCAAGTCGAAAGTCCCATTTTTGAGGCGATGATCTACTTTCCTTTCAGGAATCGGTAAAACCAACGAAAGTTTCTGTCGAATCTGTTATCCTGTGGAATTTCTCCTCTAACTTTCCTCAACATAGTTATTAAGCTATCTTTCCAAAAGCTTTAGGCTAACTAAGTCACTGAAAGGATAAGAGTCTATTATGAAGCCCTTGCTAAAGAAATATTGATTCTGAGATGGAGGCTACTATGCCACTGATTATATACCTTTTTTTGCATCTTTCTTAGGCTTCTTAGCTGCATCTTAAAAATCTTTAACAGCTTGGCTGTACCTGGCGGCTTCTTTTTGTTTCGCTTCCTAAAACTCTGCAATCCTCTACTCCTCACTCTTTTCAGAGTACATCTGTTGCAATTTGAATTTAATAGCCTCAATTAAAATGTCTGGCGATGCCGCATCTGCACTCTCAATCCTCCCAGAAAGCTTAACTCCATACTATCTCAGCGCCACCTTTTAGACAGACTCTTCCTCAGGTTTCTTAGCGTCTTTTTTTTTCTTTGGGTCTTCCACAGGCGGAGGTTTGGCAAGCTCAAGTGCCTATTTTACGATAGCAACCGGGTCTATCACAGTGAGTCCATACAACTCCGAAAACTTCGCAGTTTGGGTTGTTTTTCCTGCCAGTCTATCCCCCACAAAAATCATTTTCAAAGGAAGTTGTTAGATGTGAACTTATCTGCTTTCAGGAGGGGATTTCTCTGGATACGCAGTTTATATCATGTTATTCACGAATTCCGCAAGCTCGTGGTTGAGGTAGCCTGTCTGTTTCTATCGATAAAGGGACCAGTCATTCTAACAGCTTATGTAGCTGTCTAAAGCCTTTTCTTCGACAGAAAGGTCGGTATAATACTCCTCACTCCCGATAACCTTATTAGGAACTTCCACTTTAAAATCCATAAACATTTTCTCCACATTCCTCCACTCCCCATACGTCAGTCCGCCTTTCTCGGCAAACAAATCTTAAGAAGTGATGGCAACCTGCAAAAAGGCCTCAATAACCTCATCTGCAATCTAACACCGATTTTGATACTTCCGCTAGAGATACTCAATATCCCTTTTGAGATACGAAATCTTATTTTTTCGAAACTGTTCCTGTCTCTCCTCCTCACCTCCAAACTGCGGAAGATCGACATACTACTTTTTTTTATACTTTTCCTTTATCGTATAGGACTCCGCCTTCCTACTGAGTCTTCGTTCGTAAAGCTTCTAACACTACTAAAAGTGCAATGACATCTCCTTACTGTATTTCTCAACCAAATTATTCTCACTCCAAATCGCATCGGACTTCACCCTTGTCTACTCCGCGTCCACTCTCTTCCTGTTCTACCGCTTTATCCTCTCCTTCTTGTCAATTTAGTCCTTCTTAATATTGTTCTTTATCCTCTCCATCACCACCACCCGATTGAACTCCGCATCATCGCCCTTCATGGGTTTGTCAGGATCGTGTTCGAGTTATATTCCTTGTCTCACGCAATTCAGTTGAAACGCGTCCAGTCCGTCTGAAAAATTACCTTCCTCCTCCTTTCGTAAACCCTTCGCATAGCTATCCTTCTTATCCTGCAGAAACTTATTCAGCTGCTAATCCTTCTCGATCCTCAGTCGCTTCACCTGCTCGGTTTTGACCCAAACATCGTATACTTTTCTCTACTGTGCCTTGACAAACGCATGATTGTTCCTAATCTTGTTGACCTCGTAATCTCGATGATCCTGCACCATTCTCCTCGAATTCTAAATCTAAAGCTTCCTCTCCTCCAGTGCCAGCAACTAATGTCTCGTTTTCTCCTCTCTAAACTTCTATAACTTCTTTTCAATCTGCATTATCTTCTGCGGCATCTGCTTTTCAGTCTGTCTCATCGCTAATTTGCCTCCCATTGTGATTTCCCTCTCCCTACTTGCAAACATCTTCATTTCCTGCGGTTGCATCGACGATGTCTGGAGAACAGTCGCCCCTTTCAATGCACTCTATTTCTTCATCACTACGTACTTCGTACACTAGTCCCTTATTGTGAGCAACAGATCCTAAGTTCGATAGATGATATTGTTTATCGGAAAGTCAACCTTGAAGTTCTACATCAGCAGATCTTTGACATTCTTATAGTTGAGAAAAATGCAAGCCATATCCGTACTGTTCTTGAATTTGCGACCCTTGCTTAGATTGAGTTTGTCGAAGATCAGCCCGAAATTGTACCCGTTTTAAAAGTCAGAAACACTCTTGAAATTCTTCCCCAACTTTAAAGACTTCAGCCATCCTGACGTTTAATTATCGATATCACTCATCTTTCGAGGATTTCCTGTTGTTATTATTTATAGAAGTTTCAATTATATAAGCTAACTCCTCTATGTTTTATCTATTATATCACTCTCCATAACTATATCCATAACTTTTAACCCTCAACTTTATTCTCTGCTTCCTATATCCATAACTATATCGTAATTATATCCATAACTATATCATAATTATGCCATACAAATAAAGCGAACTCCGATCTCTTATCAAACGAATTCTGATTGCACCGAGTATCAATCACCCCAACTTCATTCACTCAAGTCCTCACACTTTTTTCACACTTTTTTGATTTCTGTTACTCCTCTTCTTGAAAAACTCCTGGTAGACAAACGAGAACATGAAACCAACGTAAATCAGAATTAGCGTGTATTTTGCCACTTCTTTGATCAGAAAGAACAATTTTTCATACCAAACTACCGCCAATATATTATCTTGCGGATCTTTTTGAGTAGTGATTATTGCAGATCCTCCTGTCTCCGGAATCACGAAAACTGCAATTATAATCGTGAACACCATAGGAATAAACCAGTTTTTAGACATTGAAGAGTTTGACGGAAGAACTATATACCCATTGCTGTCCTAATTGTCTTAAAAAGGAGATTAGAACCTGGGCTCGTGGAAAAGACTCTCCTCCTCCGATACCATCCCCTGGGAAGAATTCTCGTATGTTGATGGCTCTATATTCAAATACTGGTCAATTGGGTCTACTTTCGACTGCTGTATAGATTGATTCTTGACGATTGCCTTCATAAACTAGAGTTGTTCCCGAAGAGTGGTGTTCTCAGTTTCTAGTCGCGCATTCTTGAGCAGTAATTCTGAGTTGATAGTCTTGAGTTTCTTAACTTCAATTTTAGACTCCTCCAACTCATCCTTCTTCCGTCCCCTCACTCTGGTGGCACTTTACCGATTTTGAATTTTCCTGGCATTAGACATAAAATTTACTTCCTGGCCTTCTTGTACTCCACGGGATCCACCTAGTAGCGATAAGTTTTTCCGTCTTCATATATGGGTTCGTATTTTTTCTTAATCCCCTTGGTCTTAGTCAAAGTAGATGTGCGGTCGATATCAGTGCTCAAGGTGTTGTTTCCCTAACTATGGACTTCTTGACCATCGTCGGACGAGAAAGTCTAGTAACCGAAATTTTCTTCAATGGTTGTCATCTTCACTTTTTCTTATATTTTTCTGAGTCAGAAAATATTTATATCACTTTATGACAATAGCTGATCAAAACGTCCGAAACAGAATTGAACAAATGAACAAAACTCAAAATCAGAATTGGAATTGGAAAAAATGAGAAACACCTATGGACGCGCATTTGACCGATACTATCGAACTTTACTCCTTATTATTATAATTTATCGATGGCATCACTGAACTACAATAGAAAAACAGCCTTTTGATATACAAAAACATTTGATGGGACAAGTCCTTGGTTATTGATCACCAGTTCTGTATTTTAACATGTTTTGTGTGACCTGGATAGTCGATCAATTATATTATTACTTTGAGAATACTAGTGCTGATTATTTTACTAAATATTTTGGTAAATGCCTCGATTTATCGTTGCAGATCCGATTGTAATGCGAATTGTAGGGGATCAATATGACGTCGCTAAAAGGTTTGTAAAAAATAGTTTAAAAATAAATGTTTAACATTTTTTTATATAATTTTTCGCTCCGTAAAAAACCTCATAATCACGCGAATGAAGTGAACTAATCACTCCAAAAGCACAAAAAATATTAAATATGTAATCTGAGCACACCAGAAGCAAGTATACAAAGCTGTAAAAAATCGGAGAAGGAGCCTATGGCTCTGTCTATAAGGCCAAACATACCAAAGAGGGAAACATCGTCGCCCTGAAAGTAATCACCCTCGATGAACTCGATGAAGGAGTGTCAAGCACCACCCTAAGGGAAATTTCCATCCTCCGGTCGATAAACCACCCCAACGTCGTCAGGTAACTCCCATATTACGCAGATTGCTCGACGTCGAGTACTGCAACTTCCTCAGATAACAGAAAATCACCCTAGTATTTGAATACATGGAGGAAGACCTTTCTAAGCATATACGAAAGAACAAGGAAAACTTGAAAAGACTCTCCATCAAAGTACACATGCACTAAAATACTCAGAACTACTTCTATCAAATTCTCAAAGGAGTCGCTTATCTCCATGAAAACCGAATTTTTCATCGCGATCTAAAACCGCAAAATATATTAATTAATTCCTATGGCCATATTAAAATTGCCGACTTCGGACTCGGAAGAATATTTAACTTTCCCCACAGAACTCTCAGCAAATAAATCGAAACCCTATGGTATCGAGCCCCGGAACTACTCCTCGGTAACTTTGTGGTTTATGCCCTAGGCTGTCAGAAATATGATTTAGCAGTCGACATTTGGTCTCTAGGCTGCATTTTGTACGAGTTGGCAGAGGGCGGGGTTCCCATGTTCCGATCTGAAAGCTAAATCGAACTAATTTTCAATATTTTCAAGTATCACGGAACCCCAAGGACAGAAGATTGGCCGGAACTGAGATAGTACCCACATTTCCAGGTAAAAAGCCTTCTGTAACCTAGCCAACTTTCCCAAAATTCCATGCAAGCAAGTAAAAATTCATGTTCTATCATCTCGAGTAGGATGGGATCGATCTCCTCAATAACCTCATCGCTTTGAGACCCAACAAACGGCTTACTGTATTTCAAGCTCTTAAACACCCCTACTTCTAGGAAATCCTCCACAGCAATGAAAAGTGATCTTTCAATCAACTGATTTTAGTATCCTAGCCTAGTATTCTTTGAATTAATGTTTTTCTTTCTATTATAAGATGAGCATCAAAAGAATAATTGAACCATATTAACAAACCGAAAGACTAAAAATGGGGGAAAACAGATAGTCTAACCTAAGAGGGGAAATGCAAGGATTCAAAGTGTGAGAGAGTTCTCTCAAGTAAAGCATGTGTCAGCGAGTAATTTCGCTCGTTAGTCGCGATTCCAGCGTCGGGAAAATGCTTCGGTGTGCAAAAAAAATAGTTATGTACAAAATATCCGTGAAGGCTAACAAGTTTGTCTCAATCAAGATAAGTGGCGGTAAATTCGTGAAGCATGGAAGTTCTGAAAAAATATCTCGAAAACAGATACATTGCAATATTCTTTAAGATTTAGTGGCTGTAGTTTTTTTAAAAATTAAAAAAATATTTCCAAAAAGTTGTTGGTTTTGTAGAATAGCAAAATACTGTTCACTGTGCAAGTTTTACCTTGAAATCAAAGACGAATGATTTATTTTTTGTAGTTTCTGACATAAATTGCAAAAGAATTTAGAAATCGTTTTGGTTAGCCTCGGTAAAGTGCAATAGACAGTCCAAGTCAAATATATGACTGCCAAAACTGGT
>JAOWAT010228868.1:0-20789 GCA_028571025.1 Longipedia americana
TGATTTAGACAGGTCTTTTTTGTTACCAACTCCCAGTTGACACTGGGTTTTCTCGTTAACGCTGAAGTCGGAGGGAGTGTGATTTGCACTGTCGAATTAAAATTCAAGTTACTTGGATTGCAGTGAGAAGCTGCGATTAGAGGGCAATTTTTTGATTTCGGACTCGAGTTTAGTGTATTTGACAAGACTGGGGAAGAAGATGAGGATGTTGAATTTGCAAAAGAGCTAGTAGTTTTTGGGGGAGAGTTTGAGTTTTTTGGCCATATAGGAGGTCATGCCCTAGATTTCGAACTAACTGTTGAGGATGGCAACCAACTACTCTTACTGGTTTTTTTTGAACATGGCGACGTACTGGAGTTACTGATCGATGCAGTAGAACTGTTTGTAGAATTTGAATACTGGGACAACGTACATTTACTTGTCCATGGGGAATATTTTCTTGGTCTCGTATGTTGATTCGTTGTGAGACTTGCCTTGGCTCGCCCACTCTAGGAACTTTTACTGGTGCCCCGACCGGATGCTGGGAGGCATCAAGTTTTCGAGACTCCCTTCCAGAATTTCCGTGGGGTTGTACTTGAACATCTTTTCGAAGAAGAAGGAGACCCTTTTGATAACGGGTTTGCTTTCGTGGTTGTTGATGTGAATGCAGCAGGTGTTGGGTTCGAAGAGCATTTTGGAGTGGAAAATTTTTGAGGATTCAGATGTCTTTTCGAGATGATAGCAGTCCTTGGTGAATATTTAGTCCTAGTGGACACTGAGTCCGAAGTACTAGAGGAAAGAGGACTTTATTTTTTAGTTCTTGACGTAGAGGGTGTAGCAGACGAAGTAGAACTTCCATATTTTTTGAATGTCGAAGTATTTGGCGATAGCCTTCCACTTGTTGTTTATCTACTCGATTTTTTTCATGTTCGGTTTCATCAGGACGGTCATTTAGCTCAGATCGATCGTGTTTTAGGAGGCATACTACCAGAACTTTAGGTTGTTCAAAAGCACCTGAGTTACTTGTTATCTGATCTATTTGAATTTGTTTTCGGAGTCGATGATCATTTCGATGTCCAGGTTTCCAAGGTACAGTTACCCGTTCAGCTTAACATTTTACTCCACCATTACTCTTTTCAACCTTTAGAGTCTGATTTTCTGGAATGGGCTTAGGAACCTACTTTCAAGGTCCACGAGGAGATGGCTCACTCTGAACACGTTTTTCAGTTTCATGTAGTAAAATTCGATATATTCGAGAAATAGGTCGGTGTCTTTGTAGTTGTTCTTAGATAGTTCCGTTTCGTAGATACATTTAATATAGAATTTAACGAGAGAAGATTTTCCCTGGTTAATTTTAGCGAGGGAGCATAATCGATTTTTCTTAGAATCGTAGATGGAGTCGGGGTTGTTAACGTAACAGAGGGGGTTGAGACAGCCTTTTTTCCAGTGCCAGCGTATGATTCCGCGAGTTTAGCAGTCATCTTCAACGTCTTCAGAGGCTTCTTCAAGTTTACTGAAAACGTAGTAAATTCTGCGATGGAGAGGCTGTGTTTCAGGATTGATACCGTTGGCTCTCATTCTACGAAGGGTAATATAGGCGACGGCGGAGGAAGCGACCCAGAAAATCCCAATATATATGAGATCACGGTTGGAGTTGTAGACGGAGGTGATTCTGGAAAGTTCATCGTATATGTGGCTGATTGAGGTGGAGAATGTCAGTGAAATTAAGAGGAGGTAGAGGTACTTGGGAGTTGTGTGCCTGTAAATGGTGTACCCGTAGGTGAAATAGCCGATAAGGAGGAAGACAGCTAGCACCAGGTGGATCGCCAGAAATACTATCAGGATTTATGCCGATGAGTTCGGAGTTATGAGGCGGTGACCCAGGCAGTTGATAGCGTAGAGCAATACCGTCACTATTTTGTGTAGCATCATGAATGGCATGCATTTACAGCAGAGGTAGTCTTTTCTAAGGGAGTAATTTTGACAGAAGAAGTTGGTGGTGATGTTGAGGAGAGCGGCGATGGTGAAAAATATGGAGGACATGTCGTCAGCAATGAAAAAGAAGGCACCAATGATAAGATTAAGTTCGACAAGGTACCGGAGGATGGGGAAGAGGCGGGAGCCAAGCCAGGCGACGAGGTACCTCCAACCTTCCTCATCGGAGCGGTTGAAGAAAACGGTGATGACGATGAGGATGGAGACGATAGTGTTGAGTGCATAGCCAATAGGTGCCAGGTTGGGGTTGAGCAGGTTGGAGATGGTGAAGATGAGGGATGTTTGAATTTGGGGGTAGAGTTTGAGGATGGAACTGTAGTAGAAGTCCTGGAGGTGGACGAAGTACAGGATTTGGAGGAGGAAAGTGATGGAGGAGATCCATGGCGATGTTATCATTGGGTACTAGTTGATCAGACGATATATGTTCAACCTTTTCTCGCTCGTTTTCTTTCCCTTTTTCAGTTACGTGGTCGTGTTTTCGCCCCAGTTCTAGGACTTGTTGCTCGACGGTTATTGTTCTTACATGCTGCGGATTCTTTCGATATTTAAATTTTTATAATTTCTATGAACTTCCGTTTGATATGTATAATTATATCATTGCAAACCGCATCGAGTATTTAAATGTGTGGTTATTCCGGTGAATAAAGGAGTGTTATTTGTAAAATGGACCAGAGTATCAAAATTGTGTTTCGGGTTACTTACTGTTTTATTTTTATTTTTCTGCGTCAAGTCGTTCCTAATGTGTCTCTGATTTTTAGAACCCTTATAGACGGCTGTTGTAGTGAGGAATTTCATCGACCACATCTTTGTTATCCTGAGTTTTGGATAGCTATTCTGGGGATTATTCGATATCAGGAATGGGTAATGACCGATTTTTTTGTTACGACTAGGGGTTGCGCTATCCTTTTTGTTACAATTTTTAATTTTATTCCCACTCTTGCTGTTGTCCTTTTTATTATCGCCATTATCGATGTTGTTGCTATCGTTCCCGTTGTTAGTATTATTTTCGCTTCTTTTCAGTTCGTATTTTGGTCATCTATTGCTCCTCAGCAAATTTAATTTCCCGCTGATATTGCAGGAACTTTCTTTTGACCATTCTCTCGTTTCGAGGATATCCGTTTTAATCGAAGTTTAACATGGTGAAGATATGTTGTGGTACTTACGTTGAAAGCCACCAGTCTTTGTTTTTTTTGCCCTATGTGTTGCGTTTACGGGGTGGGGGTTTGTTTCGACTGTGATCCAACTGTTGTTCTGACTAGTTTTAGTTATGAACCGACTGTGTTTCTAACTAGTTTTGGTCGTCTTACTATTTCTCTGATTCCGATTGGTTTTAGCTATGATTCAATTGTTTTTCCGAGGGGCTTTGATTTTATGATCCCTCGATACGATTTTAACCTACGTTTTTACTTGAAAGTTAGGCCTAGTACAGTTATTGGTTAGAATATTGATATTGAGAGGGTTATTGGCTTAATTACTGCTGTTGGCTATGTGTTGGTTGGTCAGACCACTGTTAAGTTTATTCCGGCGTGACTTAGTGTTGGCTGTATAGTTCCTAAATTTCGGCATACTTTTCGATAAGATCTGACTAACTTTAATGAATTTGGTTATCTGTCGAAGATTAGAACTTAGTTTAGGGAAACATTGAAAATGGTGACTGGTGTTATAATGGCTGTTATGGCTAAGGAACGTCTGCTTCTTGGGTGTATTGCTGTTGATGCGCGGTGGGATATTCGAAATGCTCGTAGTTTCGTGGTTCTGCTTTTTATTGTTACTAGATTGGCTTTATTGTTTATTAGTGAAGATCTGAGGAGTAGGCTTAAAATTAGTCAGAAACGTAGTTTGATGATTTTTTGGAGTTGTTTTATGGGAAGTTGGTTTCACCTTTTGATGATTATTGTTTTTATCCATATGCCTGTGGTTATGGATGTAGGTGTGGTTGTAGTTACTTTTCTCCCTATTCCTGGGTTTATTCCTGGGTTTATTCCCGAGTCTATTCCTGGGTTTATTCCTGGGTTTATTCCTGGGTTTATTCCCGAGTCTATTCCTGGGTTTATTCCCGAGTCTATTCCTGGGTTTATTCCCGAGTCTATTCCTGGGTTTATTCCCGAGTTTGTTCCTGGGTTTATTCCCGAGTCTATTCCTGGGTTTATTCCTGGGTTTATTCCCGAGTCTATTCCTGGGTTTATTCCCGAGTTTGTTCCTGGGTTTGCTCCTGTTCCCCAGATTGTTCCTCTTCACGTGGTTATAATAATTAATGGTGCAAGGACTCTTGGGGCTGCTATCCTTGATGTTGTTATTGATGTCGCTGTGATTATAGTTATTGATGCAAGAGTGTCTCCAGCTGTGTTGGTTGTTGAAGTTACGGGTACGGAGGGGAATCCATGGATTATTACCTTTCCATTTCACGCGATTATTCCTGAGGAGGGATGTGTGACTCGAGTGAGACCGATTATCGGTCTGCTTCATAATTCTGGACGGATTAAGATTTGAAGAGATTTTACCTTATTTACAGTTATGTTATTTTGGTGTTGTCTGCTCTTTTCGCTATTTTTCCATTAGCTAGAACAAAGTTATTTTTTTGCTACCCTCTCAGGAACAGTTTTTTCCCGATTAATGGCATCCATTACTAGAATGGGAAGTGTTAAGAGATGGGCTATATTATTTCAAAGGAATTTTAGGAATATTGCGGATCGAATGCATCCTATAAATGTCTTGCAATTCTAATGCTGTTTTGATGGATGGGGTTACCTTTCTGGTGGTTGATGGGTGGGAAGGAGACGTCGAGATAGATGATCTGATATTTGGAGAGGAGCTAGTGGGAGAAGGTGAGCCTATTTTGTTCAGGGGTTAGAGATGATTACTGAGGGTTTTTGAGGAGAATCATGTCCTTGGTTGACAGATGGGGCAGCTTGTTGTTATTGCTGGAAAGGCTCTTACTGTTTGGGCCATCAGTAGGCGGGGCGGAAGGTTTGGGGAGAAAAGTTATGAGAAGGAAGGTTAGGGAAGTCAGCAGGATTAGGAGGAAGGTTACTTTAAGCATTTATTTTCTTTTCTTTTTTAGAAATAGGTTTTTTAAATCTCTTTGGGTTTAGTGATGTGGTGGTGTATTGGAATGTTGTATTACAATTTATAAAAAATCGTGAGTGAGAGGCAAAATTCAAGAAAAAATTAAAAAACGGGGAGTAGGCACGTCAGAAAAAAGATTATAGATTGATATCTTCTTTGATCTTTGCGTTGTTGCTGTATTTTCCTTTGACTTTCCGACTCATGACGAATGTCATACCTTTGAGCAGTCCGAGCTAATTTTTGTGGTTCATATTTTTGAGTGCTCCTTTGTGGGTTTTGAGTTTGGAGGTGACATTGGACTGCTGGTAAAACTCTTTAGAGAGATAGTCAGTAGTTTTGAAGACTTGATCATAAAGGGCAGCTTCGGAATTATCGATGCAGAGGAGTCCTAGGAGCCCTGACTCGAGATTGTCGAGAAGGAGAAACATGACTCCGAGTTTTGATTGGAGATCGAAAGAGATGTTGCCATATTTGCATTGTTTAAAAAAGATGTTGAGATGGGGGAGATTAAGAATTTGGAGCATTGGGGAATAGATGAATTGGAGTCTCTCGGACTATGTTTTCTCTTTCTGGATTATTTGGCAATCTCGTTAGTTCTAAAGTTAATCCAACGGGATCAACCTCGGCTTTTTTAGCCTTAAGAAACTATTTAGGTCTTTATCGTAGTTGCATTGGGAGAACCCTTCAATTGCAAAGATGGATGATGTTTGCTAGTTAAGAAAACAGTCCATACCAATGGCATATGAAAGTTGGGATTAGTGCTAATGGAGGAAATCGATTGAAAAGTAGCCCCAAAGCTTGAGTTGGAGATATATTTGTTTGTAGAGATTGCGGACCGCTTTTTAGACCTAGTCAGTCGCCGCCAAATGCTAGAACTATGAATATGAATGCAAACTTTTTTATTTTTAGAGTGAGGGCATAGAGGTCAGATGGATTTTAGCAGGACTTTTGATGGAAGTTTCGGATATTTTTGAAGTGTTTGGGAGCTATAGTTTTTGGTATGTACCGACTATTTTGAATTATCCATTAGGTTATATCAGAAAGCTAATGGAGTACTGCGTTGATTTTCCTGTAGGAACTTAGGCTTAGATAACACCACCTCTGGTTGCAAAGTGAGCTATGTATTGACTGTAGGTTGGATAGACTTCTTTGCTAACAATTTTGAGTTTTTTCTTAAGTTTTTTGGTAAGCTACTCAGCAATGAGTCTTATAAGCTACTTCTCAGAGATATCCTAGCTTTGGATATCAGCAACATTGCTGTTATTTCTGAGTTATTTCACGAAGAGAAAGGACTATGTGTTCACAATGGCCAGTCCTCGACTCCTGATTTAATCGTCTATTTTCAGGTACCATCTTTTAACATTCGGATTTTTAAAGATGAGGATTGCCAAAGAATTGATGAGTTATTTTTAGGAGTATATGCTGTGAAGAGCTTTGAGTGTTGGAATGTTGGCCCGCTATGCAATGGAACGGAAAAAGGTTTTATTGGAGAAGAGTTTGTGTTTGTGGGGGGAGGTGGAGAAAAGGGGGATATTTAAAATTGCAGAGAGGTTGAGGTACTAAACAGAAGGGGCTGACGGAATGATGTATGCGTGGGGTAGGTTCGAGTTGAGTGAATGCGACATTTGGACGACTTTTCTGATTCTTTTGAGAGCTTTGGGAGAGTACAGGAGTTGTGTTACAAGTGAAAGTCGTTCTGGGAGTCTTCGGATATTCTAAGGATACACCAAATAGAGCTTGGATTTCATGGTGACATGGTTGACGGCGAAGATCCTTTCGTAGTACTTGAGGATTTCCTCGGGTAGAATGATGGGAGATACGTAGATGACAGTGATATCGTTCTGGATGGCGCGGAAAATGCGGGTGATTTGGGAGTTCTGTTTGTGGAGATAGTTGGGGGTGGTGAGTCTTTTGAACTATTCATGGGAGTGGGCACCGATATGGATTTAGAGGCGGGGGCTGGAGCGGATCAGCTACCAGTTTTAGACTAGCATCTGTCTTAACTATTGGGATTTTTTTATCCTTTCCTTTATCGAGGTGAGGGCTTGCTTTCGAGTCCTTTTTGCCAGCAGACTATTTCTCCATGCTTTTTGTATCACTTTGACCTTTTTCATGAGAGACCGCAGTTTAACGACGTAGTTTTGTTCAGCGATCATTTTAAAGAAAGACTGAATTTTTGTAGCAGCGAGATGTTTTCCCCTGCCCTTTTTAGTTTCGTGATATTGGAGACCGGGAACGTGTCCACACAGTTTGAGGATTTGTTTTTTGTTTGTAAAAACGCTAATAAGCTGATAGTTGGATAGAACTTTTTTCCCGATGAGTTTTGTGAGTTATCTGGCTTCAACCATTCCAGAGTAGATTTCGTATTTTGTGATGAAGTTTCTCAGGAGATGGATAGTATATTCCACTCCGTAGGGATCTTCCTATGAACTCGGTGGTTGTTGCACCTGAATTTTATGGGTGGAGATGAAGGTTTTGTAAACGGGGTTTTATTGGATGGTGTTAAATTTCACGTTGAGATAGAGGTTTTAGTTGACGTCTTTAATGAGATCCTCAATGGGAAGGGCCCTATTATGGCTGTTGTTCGTGATTGAAGGGTTTTTGGTTGATTGCTGGTTGATATTTAGATTGGTATGTTTGGAAGGGATTTTGTGGGTTTCGATATTTTTTTGGGATATGAGAAGATTCATGTTGTTTTCCTGTTTTTACTCTTTTTTCCTGAGTGATTTCTGACTGCGAGTGTGTTTGCTGTGGTTGAGGGGTTTTTGCCGTGGATAGTACTTGGGATCGTTGCCATCTAAGATTGTAGGTGATTTTAGCTTTCGAGAATCTTTTTAGTGGGAATTTTGATATCGATTGCTGAAGGACTGCTGTTTAATAGTGCTTTGGTTGTGGTGGGTGAGTCGAGCCTCACTTTTGGTTCTTTAACGGAGGGTCATTTTCATGTTATGGATATTGGGGAGGATGGAGTTGGGATCGAAAGAGGTGATGGGTATCGAAGATAGGTTGGTGGAATTTGGAGTATTTTGGAGTGAGTTGGGGTTGGGGTTGTGGTTGGTGGAGATGACCTTCATGTTTAAGAAATGTTACTTCTTGAAACCTTTTGTTTTATTTGAAGGTCTGGAGTCCTTACTGTAGTTTGAGAGACAGTTCGTTCATTGTTTGAGTCTTTGTTTCGACTTTGCAAGCGATCGTAGTAAAGGCAGGAGTCGTTGGGTTGACTATGGAGTGGGTTATATAAATAAGTTACTGAGTTTGAAGAGACTGCAATCGATGCTCATTTATAACTTTCACAATAAAAATTGACAATTTTTTGTTTCTCCCACACGATTGGCATGAGGGATCGATTAAAAATAACTCATCCTACTAAACACGATTGCAAGAAGATTGATCGATTAAAATTGAGTCAAATCAAATTGCGGATAACACGTGTGTGATTCTATATCAATTTAGTGGGATAATAAAAATCCATAGTTAAGAAATGGCAAGATCGCAATTTCTGGTGATTATCCTATCGGTATTACTTCTCCGGACAGTTGAGTCTGCGGAGGTGTTGGTACTGGGAGACAAGAATCTGACTGAGACCCTTTCGAAGAACAAATACGTGATGTTGGAGTTTTACGCTCCATGGTGCGGGCATTGTAAAAAATTAGCTCCTGAGTATCAGAAGCTACCGTCCATGGTAGAAGACATCGGTGTTGCCGTCGGAATGGTTGACGTCACCGAATAGAAGGAGAGTGGCAAGATTTATGAAATTTAGGGATTTCCGACTCTGAAGCTTATCATCGATGCTGATAATGTTGTAGACTATAGTGGTGCCCGAACCGCAGAAGACATCGCTGGGTGGATCAGGAAGGTTGTTGAGGCCGAGATTAACAAGATTGGTGAGGATGAGGTTCAAGCCAAGAAGAAAGAAGGAAGAGTGTTGGTTATTAGGAGCGGTAATTAGAAAGACGTTGAAGCTGTGAGACTAGCGAGTGTGTCCGACAGCTAAACGGGTATTTTATATTAATGATGCGTAGATTATTATTGGGTGGATGGCGGAGACTCATCCTAATCTGTGATAACTCTTTACCTGTAGAATAAGGAGTTGAAGTACGAGGGGAGGGTGGATTCGGGGTAGATAGCCGAGTGGGTTGTGAGGTAAGCTCTCCCGACGGTGGTTCCGCTAGACAAGGAGGCGCATATGAAATTCGTGTTCGGAGAGAACAAGAAAGACATTCTGATACTCGTGAGATTTACCGAAAATTTGGACGAAAGTATGGCAATACTGTAAAAATATTGTGGGTAAGAGGGGAGTAAGAGTCGATTGGTGTGTGCGGTATGTGGGGAGAAAGACTCGATATTTGTCGGTGTGAAGAATTATTTGAAGTTTCCGGATGATAGTGGGGATGTGTTGGCGTATATCAGGAGTGGGTATAGCGAGGCATACATTGCTCGTGAGTTTGAAGTTGGGAGTATGAAGGATGAGGATTTGAGGGGATGGATTGGTAATATTGACAAGGGGAAGGAAGAGTCTGTAGTAGGTGGTGCTGTTGAGAATAACATCAAATATGAGAAGGTTGTACTGTTAAACGATGGCACTTTTGAGGAATTTTTGAAGGAGAACGACAAAACTTTTGTGGAATTTTATTCCCCTGGGTGTGGTCATTGCCAGGCATTTGCTCCTGAATATGAAGAACTGGCCGCTAAACTGTCGTAGGAGGGATCGGAATATAAGATAGTAGCCGTTAACTGTCAATAGAGTGACAGGGTTTGTAGTGAATAGTAGGTGCAAGGATACCCTACCTTAAAATTCTACCTTTAGGGGTACGGGATTGAGTACTAGGGTGCGAGAGAGGGTGACAAGATCGTCGAGTTTATTAAGGAGAGAAGCTAGACTAAGATGAGGAAAGTTGGATCGTTGGATGAGGTGAAGGTGCCTGCAGTGGTAGTGTATGATAGGTAGGAAGAGTGTAGTTTGAAGATTTTGAGCGCGTTATTATCTAAGAACATCGGGGTTTACCACATTAAGGAGGAAGGGGATGTGAGAGTGGAATTTAGGAGTGAGTAAGGTGAGGTTTTGAAGTTTGAGCAGGACGAAGAGAATGAAGATGGTGATGGTCAAAATGAGGAAGACAAGGACCAGGGTGATGGTGATGAGATTGAGGCTGGAGAAGTTGCAAACTGGGTGGTAGCGGTGTCTGCCCCAGTAGTGATAGACTTTGCACAGGAGGAAGTCGACCCGCGTTTGTCACAAGCGTTGGAGCGGGATTTGCCACTTTTAATGTACCTCATAAATGAGAAGGAGACCGAAACATCCTCGCAGATCGAAGAAATCAAATAATATTGTAAGGACAAGAAACAGGACTTGGTGTGTGGGTATGCTGAGAATGGAAAAGGGCTGTTTAGCAGTATTATGGACTGGCTGGGAAGATAAAATGACACTAACATCGACAACACACTCATTCTGATCAATACCTCCACGACAGAGTACTACGTTTTGGATGGGGACGTTACCAAAGGAGCATTGGAGGAGTGGGCCAGCAGGATCGAGAAGAAGTAAGTTGAGCCAGTCAACAAGCGCAAAAGTTAAGAGGAGAGGCAGGGGAGTGACACTGACGATAGTGAAGATGGTAGCAACGACGATGAGAAGAGCAAAGACGAGAAAGACGGCTAATTGTGATTAAATTTATGATAAGATTTGCTAACGTAATTTTTTACGAGATATCGTTGCGTTTGGATGGACAGGAGGGTTATGATTGAATTGAGTTTACAAAGAGAATATATTGATAAATAAATTAATGAGTTTACAAACATAAAAAGCTGTGAGTGCAACATTATCGAGATCATTTTATACAACCAGTCGGGGCAGGACTAACAAGCTGCACAGTGTGGGTCTGATGTCTTAGACTCGGGGGATAAACCGGCGTCACGGTGCTAACTCGTTTGTGGACTAGGAAATGATGGACATCGTAGACAGTAGGGTCCCCAATAGGATGGACCGGTTCATCAGAACCAAGATTAGGTGCAAGACTGAGGATGCTTCATAAATTGCGATGGATTAAAAAAAACGCAGTCTCTTCAATGATGTTTACAGGCATGAGGTTCGGAAAAGTAGCGATAAGGTTGAGCAGAGCAAACGAACTCGCAGGGACTTCTTCAAAAAAATACGCCTTTTCCAGCCCCCCGATGCCCCCTTTTTTTAGGTAAACAGGAAAAGCATCAGGTATTTGGAAGTAAGCTGTCATTAGAAGTGGATGGCCATGAAAAAAGGCAAGTCAAAAATGCACCCTTATAGCGATATTTACGAGGAAACGGTGGATGGAGTGTACCAGAGGAGGAAAGTCCCAAAATCGGTTTGCGAGTTGAAGCCTTTCGATAATTTGGAACCTTTGGAGATATCTTGAATTGAGCATTTTTTTGTTCTATTTTATTTCCTGCTTACTATTAGAGTCGATCGGGGGAGTCGGGGAGTTAGCATCAACTGATACTGCGGTACATGAAATACTTGTGGAGATGCTGGGAGATAGACAATCAAGTGAAAAAACGATCGCTAAATAATCATTTTGTAGTTCAGATTTTTCTTTTTAATATTTTATCCAGAAGTTCTTTGCGCTTTTGGAGGGTGAGTTTTGGTTGGTGTCTCGGATTGAAGGTTGAGTATATTGGGGTGAGTTCTTAGAATTGAGTCGGATATGGGTGTTAGTAACCGTTGAAACGACTGTTCTCGGAGTTTTTTTTTGTGGGATTGAGCAGTTTTTTATTTTTCTAGCTGTTTAGACCGCTAGAATCGCATACATCAGGATCGATGCTAATGAAGAAATCCATTATGGGAACTTCGTAGCCTTTATCTTATTTTTCGGTTTATTTTTTCTAAGTTTTTTTCTGCGCCGCTTTTTTTTCACTTTTATTCTCATTGCTGAATGTATCCAACTATTTCCGAACTGCTTTGCTAGAATTGGGCGTTTAAAAATCTAATAGTTGCTCTATTTCTTTGTTGATTCTGTTGGAAGTGGAAATTTTGTTGGTCAGCGTTGAAGCTTTACCTGAGTTGTAGATAGCTAAATCCAGTTAGATTTAGTGTCGATCATCGGCACTTTCCCATGGTTTTTCCTTGAAAAACCTTTTAATTTAGCCGATATCAGACTGCACGAAACATTTTTGAAACCAGGGTGAAAGCTGTTCAAAGATTTCCTTTTTGGTCCAGAACCGCTGATCGACGAGTATGACAGTGCCGTGGTCTCTTTTTCCTCTGATAACTCTGCCGATGGTTTGGTTGATTGGTCGGATTGCCTGATTAAGATACCATTTTTCCGCTTAGTCCTTCCCTCTTTCTCTTTCCAGGTAGAGTTTTTTTTACTGAACTCTTTTGTCGAGGAGAGGCGGGAAGGGTATTCCGACAACAAGGAGACATCTACATAGGTGATCGTTGAAATTGATGCCTTCGCTAAACTTCCCGCGCATTATAATAAATAGAAAGGCTCCTTGCTTTTGAGTATGGGTAGAGTACTGCTGGAGGGTTTTTTGAGGGTCAAGGGTTTTGGTTTCATAGAAGAGTGGTTTTTTGAGTTACAGGGCGTGTTTGAGTGTTTTTTCCATGAGTTAATAGGTGCTGAATGCAACTACGATCCCGCCAATGACAATTTTTTAGAGTTACTTGAGTTTTTAGATCAGTTGAACGTACTGTTATTCCTGGTTCTTACGGTTGTAGGAGAACTAGAAAACAGTTTTTTGGGACTTTTACCAAATTTGAGTGATGAGCTGTTTGTTTGTGATAAAGCTGGGAACTTTGAGTTGGAAGGAGAAGCAGAGCCCGAGATCTTGTTCCCACGTGGAGAAAGATCCCATGGTGCCAGAGGAGAGGATGATAGAGGCTGGCGAGAGCGATTTAAGGGCTTTGAAGGTGCATGCTGGTGTTAGACACTGGAAACATAGCGATTTGCCAGCGTTGTTGGAAGTCGAAGTCTGGGGAGTTTTCTGGTGAGGAATTGTCTACTTCGATATCGATACAAAGTAATGTTGGAGGTTTTTTTATTCTGTGAGCAGAGTGAATATTTTAGCTGTGATTTCGACATGCTTTTAATAGTACTCGCACGGGATTTTGTGTTTGTAGAAGTTTTTGAGCAACATTTTGTATTATTAAATATGCTAGCCGTAGTTGCTGAGATCAGTTCCTTACTCGGTGAATTCATCATTGGGATCGTAAAAAGTGGTGAATTAGTGAATTTTTTAGACGATTTGACTTTTTTCAAGGAAAATGGTGTCAAGGGGCTCCTGGGAGAGTTTTGATATGAAATTTTGGAGGAAGAATTTGACTTTTTAAATTCTTTTGACTTCTTAAGTTTTTTCTGTGAAGCTACGGTGCAGATACTTAGAAGAAGTCACACTGAGGAGATGTTTAACTTCGAGAAGCGAGTGTTTGAGGTCGTTTTCCGAGATAGCAAGGGAGGCACCTTATTAGGCGATAGCGTCGACGCCGTGAGCCTCGTCAAATATGATCACAGAGTTCTTGATAAGGAAGTTGTTCCTTTATAGGAGAAACTGGTCAAGAATGTAGTTGAAGGGCATTATCGTGAGTTAGGACTTGTTGGTAAAATTTTTGGAGTGATAATAGGGGCATATGTTGGATTTTTGGCACTGTTCCTTGTATTCTGAGAGAGTCAAGAACTTCGTCGCCGCTTCCAGGGAAGGCCCCTGATGGTGGTACTGACACAGGTCCTAGTTGCAAAGTTGTGTGCAGGCCTTGTCGAGGATTTTTCCTTTGAGATCGGAGAGGTTGTGGTTAATGCAGAGATGGTCTCTGGATGCGATGATATTGAAGCGGCATCTGTAAGGGATGGTTTTGAGTTATTCTACGACTTGGTTGATTTGAGAGTGGGTTCTAGTGAGGTAGAAGACCTTGGTTCTGGTGGAGTTCAGAGTTTGGTTGAGAGTGACGATAGCGGAGAGTGAGCCGACTAGGAGACAGAGGGTTTTTCCAGTTCCCGTGGGGCTTTCGATGAGCGCATTTTTTTGTTGGAGGATGGCCTGTTGGATGGTGGCGATGAGTTGTTCTTGCTATGGGTAAGGCAAGTGAGGAAAGTAGGCGTGGTCACAAGCAGGGATTTTGTGGTAGGTAGCTTTGTTTTTTTTGGGGTTGGAGGTTAAGGCGGTTTAGACTTTGAGAATGGTGTGTTTCTTTTTGTCCCTTTTCATCGAGGATCAATCGGGGAGGCTGCCGATTCAGTTGACGATTTAATTGATTATTGGGGTGGGATTTTCCTCACTGCATTTTAGCTATTTCTAGTGGTGATAGGGTTGAAATAGACAGATGACTTATTTTTAATTATATTTTGGGATTGAGTCAACATTCGCTGTATATAGTTTCTAAACTTCAAACCCTGAAGCCTCCGTCAATAAATTCAATACCAACGAATTCATACAATACCAACAGAATACAATACAAAAAATCGAAATAGATGTCCCTCAACGCAAAAATAATCCAAAACCAATTTCCTCAGTCAACTCTGAAGTCACTAGTGCGGACAATTAACCTTGTGAACTGGAAACACTGGAATCATGTCGGCAAACGTGAGGAACTGATGTCTGAGGTGTAAGACGTAGTTCCTCCCGAGTACCTGTGTTTGCTGGGCAACGATCCGACTTATCATTTACAATATCAGAAAAACTCAGTGCTGGTTTTGGAGATACTTTAGCCGCAACTAGTGCTGATAGTATGGAAACCCAAGTATATAGAGTATCCCGCTCTCGTGATGTTCCCGCCTTTGAAGGACAAAAAACGTACTTCTCGATCCATAACATTACAGTTAACAAGCTGGAAGTTGTATTTGATGAGGATCCGGGGAGGACACAGTTGATTCCTTCGCTTCGGGCCGATTTGAAAGAGTATATTGAATTGTTTTATGGGAGTTATTTCCATGACGATGACAATTTCGAAACCGTAAGATTTGCGATGAATTTGTTAGAACTTTGTGACGAATCTCAAACACTACGTTTCGAAGAAGAGTTCTTTGAGTTATTGGCATTGCGCGTTGGATGATCATCAGAATCTATACATTACTAACACGTCGAACCTTCGTTGTCTGTCGAAAGCGCATGTGACGATCCAGGGTGGGAAACAAAATTACAAGAAGAGACTAATATTGATCTCTTATAAGGGGCAGAAACAGAACATACTGATGTACTTGTTTTTGAGAGATGTAGGTTTGTAAAGGATAAGTGGCTGCAGATCATATCGTTTTTTGCGATGTTGCTGATTTTCGTGGCTGCTGTGAGTTGTGACTAGGGAGACAAAGAAGGAGTCTGCCTTTACAAGAATTAGATGATGGTTGGAGGGGCGGCAGCGATGATGGGACTGATGGGGCTGCGGATTGCAGGGAAGAAGAAGCACAAAAAGTTCAAGACTTCGTGAGTGTGAGAAGTGTAATGCGAATTATTTATTCTATTTTTATTTTTTATACTGTCATATTGAATTATTTATCGCGATTTGGGGGGTTTTAAATCGAGCAAATTGAATTTGACGCAAAGAAGTGAATCATTCATTTTCTGGTAAACTCTTTCCTTTCCCTGATGCCTCTGGAGATGCTCTTGGTGCAGGTCCATCGATTTCTGGTAGTGTACTTTATTCCCCTTTATCGACAGACTTCTTTTATAATATCCATGATTCCTGGCAGAGCGTGATGATCAGCAGTCGGGAAAAAGTGGTGAGCAACGTGAATGTTAAACCCGGCAAAGAGGAGGTAGGACCAGAACCCGGAAACCGATGAATCAGTATCACTTGTTGCCAGAACTGTGTGTTAACCATAGTCTTATATTTTTTCGCTTCCTTCCGTCCAGAGTTACTGGAGACGGTGTCCACAGAAGAGAATTCGGAGGAATACTAGTCCATACAACGCATAGGCATAAATGTATAATTTGAACGCTATCCATAAGTTTCCCTGTCCGTACCAAAAGGCGGCCAGAATTAGCATAGGGAAGGCATACAAAAACTAGGGGGATCTTTTTTTGAGGACTGGTACGACGAAAAGTTTGAGCAGCATATTGACGGGTTGCAAGAAGGCGAAGAGTGCATTTAGGATTGGTTCGATGTACCATTTGTTTTTGGGCATAGATCTGAGAAAGAAGGCGACAGGCTATAAAGCTGCAATTTAGTAGTCGAGCTCGGTGTTGGGGTACTGATGATGGCTAAGTGCGTGCATAATTCGCCATTATTGGGGGATGAACCCCGTAAATAGGAAACAGTATTTATAGAAACTTTACCTGTGGTGAACGAAGTTGTGACCGATCCCGAGCATGCTCAGCAGCATGAGTCCGTAGGCTGTTGCGAACCAGAAAGACCCGGTATATGCGGTTCCGAACATGAAAGAAAGGGTTATCACTAGCAGAATCCAGGCGTACCTTTTCGAGACACTTTAGCTCTGGAGTTCCTCTTTGTTCCATTTTTCCATCACTTTCCGTTTCACTGTTTTGTAGAGTCCGTCGGAGTGGAAGGTGAATCTGGTCACTTTGCTGGGGGTGTCACCGACATAGTATTTTTTTAGCCTTTAGCGAGCTTTTTCTTAATCAAGATGATGCGTCATGAAGTATTCGGTGATGTCCTGCCCTTTGGTGAGGGTGATCCAGGATTAGCCGCCGGGATGTTTTTTGGCGAATTAGGTAAGATTGTAGAGTTTGTTATCGACGATCCAGTAGTTTTCAAGGGAGGGGTTGTCGTTTTTCCAGAGATGATTATCTCGAGTTCGTTTCTACTCGAGCCAGATCGGGGTAGATGAGTTCAAACCGCGGGATGGAAGAGACTGCCTTTAAACAGGCACTTAATCGATGTTCATAGGCTTGGTGGAGGAGGTTTGGCGAGATTAGTGAGTGAATTATTATAAGTGGAAAGATCTAGAGAATCAACAATTAAATGCATTAATATATTAATTATCTGTGAGAAACCGTAAACTCGTAACCTTTTATATCTATAATTCATACAACTCTTATAGGCTTTCCAATTTAATAGAACCTTCTGCTTCAGAAAAATGAGTTTTGTTGAGTGCGAAGCCGAGCGCATGATAAGATAAATCCATCAAAAGTAGGATTAATGGGTTTCAACAATTACAGGTGTATTTTAATCGCCCTCTTATTCGACTTGGTGCTGAAATTTCTCCTACACCATTTAAAGTAGCTTTTTAATTCTCTTTATTGCTTTCTTCGACGCTGGGGTTGAGTTTAGGCCGGAAAATATTGTATAGCTTTTGAGTCTGGCGAGGCATTCTGATAAAAAGTTTTCTTTGCTGAGTTCGTTTCTGAAAAAGTCGCTCGGGAATTGAGTCAGTTGAAGGTAAAACACCAACAGAAAGTCGATACCAATTTATCCGAAAGTATCTTTCAGAGATACGTCGTGGAGGTTGATGAATATTTGTTCGCTAAAACAGAACAGATTAACTATTTTTTTCCACTGATTGTAGGCTTAGGCGTTCTCTCCAACCAAAAAGAGTACGAAACTGTACTGCATCTACCCGAGAAGTCCTTTTTTGCCATTTTTTCCTTTCCAACCTATCTGGAGGACGTAACGAAGAATCTATGTTTTGTCGATATTGATGGTGGTGATGTGTCGGAGTTATTATGGGTGTGTTTCGATGGTTTCGACTTGGAAACTTTAGACGTTATGATTTTTGTTTAACGAACTGTGAGAGAGGGTAGTGTTGAAATGATAGTAATTTTCGTTAGAGTGATCTTTCATGGTGACATTTGCTGACATGTCGGACACTGGAGTTCCTGTGTTTTTGGTGCTGTTTGATTACGTTTTTCTTTTCCAGCTGTTGGATAGGTTTTATTTAAGTTTCCGGGGTATTTAGGTGTAGTAGATGTTATCTGAGAGTTCTTTAAATTTAGAGACCGCAGATTTGGTTTCATTTCGGTTTGATTTCTGTGGTTTCTATTTTTTTCCGCTCTGATTTCCCTTTCCCTTATCTTTGCGATAGGCTGGCTACCGCCAGAATTATTAGATTTCCAGATCTTCTTCGTTGTCCTCCATCTAGTACCTGTCGCCTTCTTCGGAGTCAAGCACAATATGTTCCTGTTCCTTTTTGGCGTACATTTCCTCAACTGCATTCAGGTGGTTGTATTATTATTAGAACACTTGGATTGGCTCGACGGGGTCCAGTTTGTCGAGGACTTCTTTGGAAATCAAGTTGACATTGTTTTTCCAGAAATCTACATTTTATTCAGGGTCGGGGCCCAGGTAGCAATCGAAATGGTACTGTCGTACTCCGTGACGGTACCCTTAAGCCTATTCCTTACCGACCTACTTGAAAAATGTGAGCTTGGGGTCCCACTTATAAACGTGTATTTTTTTATCGGAGTGGAAGTGGAGGAATTTGTTGATTTTGAAGAAATTTTTCTATTACTTTAGAGTGTAGGAGACAATGTGCACGCCAAGAGGGATTAGTTTGATTCCTTTGAAGTTGGTACCGATCGACCAGGAAACATTGTCGATGCCGAATTACAGGCCCTCAGGGGGGTCGAGCATGAGGAGGACTCCGAGTGAGTGGAACTTTTCATTGAGAGTGTTCTCTTGTTACATTTTGGGAGTATTGTATTTTTGCCAATTTACTTTCTACTTTATGCAATTTATTTATTCATTCGCGTCTCTTATAAAATAAAGAAAACTGGACGGGCCTGAAAATCAATCCGGTGAGCAGCTCGTATTATATCGGGATCGATTCAATATCACAATGCATGCAACCAATATTATAAATAATTTCGAGCATAAACCCTGAAACCAGCCGATAAACACAAAACCACAGCGTACCATCCATTCAAATAAAAGCAGTAGAATCAGATGAGAGCTACGTTTCCTTTCCACTAGACGACCTGGGTCCTTTTCGGACTGTTGGTGTTGTTAATGGTGTCGCTTTTACTCAATGATTTCAGGATCTTAGAGTCCTCATTGATACTTTTCACCGTCATCTATGCCGTCAGAGTGTATGTGTTCTATTGCAAATGGCGGCAAGGGATATCGCCATCTGGACTCAAAAGTAGGCGGTGTGCGTTCGGGTACCGTCTTGAGAATTCCACCGTACTAAAATCCTAATATTAATTAAATCGGATGCAAGTGAGCCAAGACCAACACAGCTTCGATAGAACGAAAAAATCGGATGGGTCTCAATCAAACAATCTTTCGAAGTCGATTTCAGTGAAAAACGGCAAAGACCATGAGAACGACAAAAAATGCTAGGAAACCTCGATTATTCAGGAGTTGGCCAGTAAATAAACGGAAATATTTGACTTTTGATCAAAGTTTTTGATCAAAGTGTATGATTATTTACTTCTCTCCAATTTTCAATTTAAAACTCAATCTCATGTAAATCGATTGACAGACGAATAAGTATTAAGATTAATTCATACACAGCAGACCATCACTGGCTAGTTTTTTGACGAGTGGACTTTCTCTTTGACAGTTTTTTTGATGACTTTTAGTCGAGGTGCAATTTTTCCCAGAACTATCGAAGGATTTCCGTTCTTATCTAAGGGTTGGACAGTCTGGTGTTTTGAAAGGTGGAGTAATTTTACTGATAGTCGGATTGAGTTTAAAGATGGGGATTGTCTTGAAGAACGGGAGTAAAGTCCTGTTTTATATATTTTTAGAGAAGCTTGGTGTTCTTGGCATGGATTCCAGTTTTGGGGGTTTCTATTGGCACTTTTTGTCTGACAATTCTACCCATCCAGAATTTGGTTTGGGAGACTTTCAATAAGGTCAAGACACTCATAACCAATATTTATTCGCATAAAATTAATAGCATTAGTAACATTGGAGTATTTTATTATTCATAATCGATAAGATAACAAGCAATAATAAGAAAACAACAGTCAGATAACCTAGCATCACATCCCATGCGACCCAAAATCCCCTATAACCATCTATAAAAAATCCCCAAATCCCGCCAAAATCAGATCCACAATCCAGACATATCAATTTCCAAAAATAAACTGTTCCAAAAACTCCATAAATAAAGGTATTTCAAACCTATTTTCCAGACCTTAGCCCTACCTCCAGTTTTCAGATAGTAAATCCCGCAAACAAAAATGTAAAATGTCTTTATCGCCTTGTAAATAAGTTTCCGAATAGAAACAAGTTTAGAAATAACACGAGCACAGATAGCTGGCCAGATACAGAGAACAATGTATGAATGGAATGATTTAGACTATTTGCCGGCTTTCCGGGAAAATCAGGAAAAATCAGCAGCAATCGACCAGAGCTACCAAAGCGTTGACATAAAGCACATGGGTAAACACAAAAGGGCTAGGACATTGTAGTCGCAAATTGATTCGGATCACAACCGGGCTTACTACAAATTTCGACAGGGAAAAACAAAACTTCGCTCCAAAAGCATAGCGACGACGAACATGAATGGCGGGGGGATTCATAGGGTGAGTGGTTCTTTTAGAAAGAATATCGATAATTTTATTCAGGTAAATTTTTGTTTGAGACAATTTTAGAGATAGTTGAGGAGTATTGATGTTCATGAGGTTTCTGAAACCTTGGTCTCGAACTATTTGGATCACAAATATTTAACTTAATATGAGAAGGAGGAGGTTCAGCACTACAAGGAAGTGTATTATTTAGGGCATAGGGCGTATCTGCGGAAGGTAGTTTTTTTCATATTCCAAGTTCCAAAGCAACAATTTCAGGGACGGAAGGAACAACTACAAGGCCTTGATTGGGGACCATGTGGCCTACCGATTTGAGGTCCTGAAGATATTGGGCGAGGGGGCGTTCGGAA
>JAOWAT010229979.1:0-20730 GCA_028571025.1 Longipedia americana
TGTTTTTCCATGATTATGTTGTGAAAATGACTCAAAAGTGTGACCTCGAGCTCACTCAGTGTTAATACTTATAGATACGGTTTCGAAAGCATAATTGGCAAAAAATAGAACAATGCAAACATATAAATTCGTAAAAAACTCCAAAAAAAGCAGTTAAGTCAAGTCAGGTTGGGTTGGATTAAGTTAGGAGAGGTTCATTTTCGGGGTGTCCAGCGCGTCTAGCTTTGACGCACGCTTAGGTTCTCCAGATATTTCAGGTTTTGCGCCCTGAGTTTACCAGGACGTGCTAGTATTGAATTAGTTTAGCTACAGTCCCATGAAACAGGGGAAAATAAATGTATTATTATGAGCTAAATTTAGCGAGGATGATAAATTATTGATCAGAAATACTGGTGACTTTATTTTTCAGTTTTCTTCAGTTTCCTTTTAGAGTTGGTAATTGTGAACTAGGACAAGTGGCCTGTGAACTAATCATCTTCCAAATCTATGTAAGAGATTTTTTGAAGGTCGGTTTTGCCGACGGTTTTGGAATTTTTGAGCTATTTGACATCTAAAAAGTTGTCCTTGCTGTCAGGCAGGAACGCTGCCTAAGGTCCACTGTCATCGAGGTCAGAATTCTCACTTTAATCTTCTGGATTTATCTTACCATCTTTATTGACCTTACAGAGGTGATAAAGAATCGAAATGACGCTCAACAGAAGGCAGATGACAAAAAGAGCGTACTCTACATATGCACTGAGATTGAAGAACTGTCCCCAGGCATCAGAAGTTGTCTATATATCAACATATTGGCTCTAAATAAACCTGGAAACAATGACAAAGCCGATACTAAGGTCGATAACGAATCCCCGAACAGTATCAATAATTTTCTTGTATGGTCTGAACATCAGCATCAATAAAATGTAGCCACCCTGTATTCCAAGCAAGACGTAGATAGCCTCAGGGACAAAGATATGTAAAAAAAGCCATGCTGCGATGAGCCCATTCCTGAGCCAAAGCAGCAAAGGGTGCAGTTTGCTAAAATTACTATCACGCTTGTAAAATGAATAAGAATCAACGTTCTTTTCATAGGTGGCCAGGAATACAAAGTAGTGGATCAGTATCATTATTAATGCAACATACTAGTAGACCTTACTCCAAATCTCACTAAAATCAATGATGTTCCCATAGTAGGCTTATATGCCAATCGCAACAATAATGTTCATCAGTTGGAAAAACAACAGCCCGAACGCAATTTCACGAGGGAAAAATTTCCCCACCTCTCTAAATTTACGAGATGTTGACTTGCTTGTGCACAAGGATATTAAAAGACAAATAAAACTTCCCAAATAAATCGCTGCTACCACGATTAGCATCACGTTTTCGGAGTAGCCAAATAAAGTCTTATATTTCAACAGCTCAAACTTTGAATATTCAGGTAAAAATTAAGGCTCACCTAAGTACCACTCATTATACCCAAATATGTATCTCCAATTTGTTATTACTCCCAATAATGGCTGAGCGTAGTCCAGCATCGCGAATGACAGAAAGCTAATTTGAAAAAGCGATATCAATTCCATTCCGATGACTTTTCTGAAAAATAGTGCAATGGCTGAGACAACCAATGCTGCAATATAGGACCCAGTTGCAACGTAATCTGCGACTTTAATTCCTTAATAGATTGCGTTATCATATTTGAGAGCGGCTAGATTATTAGTAGGAGCGACAGTCCATAAATTTCGCGACGTTCTAACCGCAAATGCTGATGATATTGGTGGTGGCGTGAATATAATTTACAGATCTCTTTAGTGTAGATGCTCACTGTAAGTTATATCGACTGAGAATATTCTTGAAATGTTGTCGAAATTTGAACGATTTACTGTTACGAAGTCGAAGTTGTACGTAACATATGGAGTATAGTCATCAAACTACGCCAGAAAGAACAAATAAGGCGATACACTGTACTGTAGATAAATCTTATTGGAGTAAACATCTTTTAAAGCTTCGATAACTGTGAAATTTAGAAAGCCGTCGTAGCTGCATACACTTTTCTGAGTGATATTTCCGTCCAAGCACCTAAAAAGTCGCTCAACAGTACAACTATGACTGCAGCCATCTCCATCGATTAGGTTGCCATCATCACATTCCAACTATAGGTGCTTTCCATCTCCACATATTTCAACGCATACAGATTACACCCTATGAAATCCCTATGTGCAGTTCGCGGTGACAGATTTGACGCATTAGCCATTTCCATCTTATTAATATATAGGATGGCACGGACATGATGCCAATCCATTTAGAACTCTATTTTTGGTTGAATTACAAGATGTACACTACGTAGATGTGGGACCTGTGCAAAGATGGCAAGTGCTATGACAATTTTTGCATGTTTAGTCAGTAGTATCGAGGTATTTCTGATCAGGACATCGACATCTTCCTGCAACCAAATCAAATGTAGCTTTGCAAGTCTAACAAACTGTGGGATCGGTGGGACATAGAGTGCAAGCATAGCCACATGCAGTATTACATCCTCCCAGAGGGTCTGCTCCATAGATACACTGGCAAGACGAAACAATCAAAGTTCGAATAACTTCGTCACAACTTGTACACGTAGTTGCTGCTGTTATACACTATGCACATGTTGCATCACAATCTACACATTCACCACTAGGATCGACAAACTTTCCAGCTGGACATGCACACGCATTACTAACTACTTCCCAAGGACTGCTACATGATGTACAGACAGATGTGCTCGAACACGCTGTGCACTTGTTCAGATTGTCATTGCATAATTGGCAAAACTGTACGCTTCCCGACGTAATATCCGTATAGCCTGTTGGGCACACATCATAGCAGAGATTTGTAGTCAATTAATAAATTGGTTTACTTGCCGAACATTGCCTTTTTCTGAAATTCCATGCGCTAATGTTCAAAGACTACGCTCCAGAAGCAATTACGGATGGTCCCGATGTGTCCATGGCAAATTTAAATGATGTTAAATGAAAAGAATTCAGCCCAGCGTGAAAGTTATCTGGGCTTGAAGATAACAAGCTTATCGAAGCTGCAATTCCGGAGGTTACTGTGTAATAAACTTCATCCAAGAATATTTCTTGGGTTCCTTCGGCATCAGTTCGATCAAAAATTAGAATATACGAAATAATTTCGGTGACTATTGTGTTTAAATTAACATCCAACTTGTAATAGACATTGTCGGAGTCTTCTAGTGTGGTTGCCCAATTCACTTGGTAAATTCCGTCGGATGCAGTGGCAACTATTCCGGTTAGCAAAGGAATGACCGAAATTGTGTGAGTGTCATCTGCAGATGATGCCAAAGTATGTAATCCAGAATAAGTTCTCGGTCCAGTTGAAGACGACACATTTATCAAAGAAGTCCTCTAGAAATAATCAACCCTTAGGTAAGTAACAGCTGTGTCCACCGCAATATGAGAGACTTTGAATGACACGAGTGGCATCTGGTCATGATATACCATTTTTATTTTCATTACCGCAGTGTTTGTGAAATCTTCGATGTTTACCTTATATTTAACGAGAGTTGGCTGTAGTGTTGATGCCTCTATATCGATTACACCGAGTGCTGTCCAGGGAGAAGATGTGAAGGATGGACTATATGTTACTGTGTATGGTCCAATATTATTCGACTCCTGAAAGGCTGAACTCGCTACTATGGTCTTCACTCCGCATTGGATCAAAGGATTGGTCAGCCATGTCACTGGTTCCGACGCTCCACAAGCTATTTTGGCCAAAGTTAGTAGTAATAGGATTTTCAGCGCTTTCGTTGCCATTTATTAGCTACAATGTAAAAATAAATTATAAAAAATTAGATCTAAAATAAGAAAGGTAAGAATTAATTTTAATTTTATCACTAAACTAAAAATATAGAAATAGGGTCCTTTAGGAAAGTTTGTCCTCAGGAAAACAACATTTGAATGCGGAAAGTTCACTCACCCCATCTTAAAAGCACAGTCAGCTAATCCAGATCTCACACTCCAGGCAGATTGAGAGATACTTCCTAAAAATACAGTCATATTAACAGCTCAAGGCGAATATTAAAAGACTACTCTGCCAATCAAACGGCTAGATCCTGTAAAGGCAACAAAATGCTCTAATAGTTGTCAGCCATACAATAGAAGCTCCAGAAAAATATCGGTAAATTGTCAACATGTCTGTAAATCTATACAATGCTCGAGAATGGATAGCAGAAGCAGAGATGTCTCCTTCATAATAACACCCTTTCCCTTTACTGTCTCAACTAAAGAAGAGTACTCTGCGTTAATTGTATTTATGGAATTCACAAACACAGAACGCATAAAGTACTGCCACTCAAGGACTGTATTCCATAAGTTCAAAACGATAACAGATAATTAAAAGTTATCATCGATAATGAGATGAGAAGGTTGTAAATATACAGCAAAACAGCAAATTAGAACAAAAATAAAATGTAAATGGAACTCAATAAATCCTTAGGAAATCTCCAAAGAAATTATTAAGATAAACTCGAATAGATTTAACTCAAGTATGAAACCTCTAGGAAACAAATTATATAGTTGTACTAACCTCTAATCAACAAATTTTCCGACACTTAAAAACTGTTCGACGATTTTAAGTTTAGGATATGGGAAGGAGTAACTAAATTAGGAGATCGGAGTGTCAGCTAGTAAGGTTAAATTACCAAACAACTATTTTTTGTTGGCATCGCAGAGTTGTGTTAAGTCAAGAATCGACCGATTACTGAAAGATAAGTGTAGAATTTGGCGAGGAAAGCTAGAATATTGTTATGAGAAAGCATTTTATCCATTTTTATGATAAACCTTATGAATTTACTTGTGACTACGAGTAGAAGATAAAAATATTAGATATCAAAGACCATTTATTTTTCAAGAAATAGAAGACTTAGTTGGAGACTCTTCAAAAAGGTTAATTTACTTTGGCTAAGTTTCCTCTTCTTAGTCAAATATATCAGCATCTGCTTCTAGCAACTATTAACTAGCTTACCCGAGTGAGAATTTTACGGGACTCTTTGCTATCATATCACGATAGTGTTGACCTTAGTATTTTTCATCGAAAATGAGTTAGTACTTGAGATTCTATAGAATTCTATCGCTAAGATTGTATCTTCTATTCGGAGGATAATGCTCAGGCGGTGGGAACAAGGGGTCAAGTCCAATTCTAATAGTATGTTCAGTAAGGATCGGAATTATCCTATTCAACAGAGGACAGGATGTTTGCAGACAAGGATTGGCGTTTATTTCGATGAGGTAGGGTTTAAATTGTTTATCAATAATAAAATCGAGTCCGTAAAGCTCAAAATTGAAGGCTTTCCTGTCCGGATCGATGTAATTAAAAGCAGCTCTAACAACATCAGTCGTGATACTTTTCATTTTACCGACGATCTGCTCCTGGAAGCTGTATTTTTTGTGGGGATAGTTGTTATCCAAATATCTTTGAAAATGGGTATACGAAATTTTATTTCCTGGTTCATATTTCCCGTAATTTTCTGAATTCTTCTGAATAGCGTCATTAGTTAGGTGTGTAAAAGCATTATCGATGTCATCGATATCGTAGTGCTAGCTGCTGGTTCTTATATAACCTTCACTGTACCAGTATGCCTTGATGTATCCATTTACACTGGTAATAAGCAAAAAGTGTCTGATATCGAACTTTCTTCCGTTATACAGAAAAGGGTTTATATACTGTTGAACTATGTAAGTCAACTCTTCTCCATTGTTATGAGTTATTTTTTTGAGTTTCTTATAGACATGTTCTGTTGTGGAAAGACTGATGCCTCTTCCACGATTTGTATTCTCACCGGGCTTTACTATCCATATTTCATCTCGCTTCTGTCGGTTTTCATCCATGAAATTCCGATAGTTTTAGTCGTTATACGCATTTTTTATGTAATAGCTTTTCGGAAGATAGGTGTGAGGGTTAATTTCCAAGACACTAGAATAGTACCAGGACATCAAAATAAAAAGTACTTTTTTTGAGCCGATTATGTAGTTGTGTGGGATATGGTTGGTCACTATTTCCGGCCTAGCAATTGCATGGGAAGAATTGCACGCATTTGTCTTGAGGAAAGTACTGTCGCACTATTAAAAATCTTGCTGCGATATTATTTTATCGCAGTATTGAGCCTCAAATTTCTTTTTTTGTCTTCCCTTTAAAAAAGTGCTTTTTTCTCCTTCGACAAAATTGCTCCTGGATTTGAATTTTGGTCCATTATTTGATCCAATAGAAATCTGCTTTTTATGAACGGTATGCCTGCTCTATTGAGTCCAAATAAAATTCGGAGATTCGCTGTCAATATCTAGCCAAAACCTCCTCTTTATAAGAGCTTTGATAAGACCCATATTGTTCCCTCGTCCAATTTTTACTTTATAAACTTTTTCCCTGCTAGAAAGAGACAAATCCACATAAATCGAGTTCGAAAAATTAATTCTATAGAGAAACTAGAGATAGGATGCTATTTTTTTCTCGTATATCCGATCAGATGCGAATTAATTCATCCGAAACACCATGTTTTACCTTTTAGGGCTGTATTTTAAGTTCAATTGAGTTGATCTAAAAACGGTATCCTTATCTTTTGGTGAATCACGGTCGCTTTTTTGATGGGAGGTGGTGGTTCTTCTTTATTTTCGATTTTTATGGTGAAGCACAGGCTACGGAATTGGTAGCTGGGGTTTTCGAGACTGCTTCTGTCTAATTTAGCATATGAGGTCTCTGACTACCATATCATAATACTCATAATCTTTGGATGCAGTCCTCACGGTGTTGTGCCATGCAATAGGCTTGGCATATTATTCGCCAATAGTTTAGCTTTCATTTTTTCGATTGATGATATTCCTCAGAAAGAGTAGATTATCGAATCCCTCTTCTTTCGGATTTTCCTCCTGGAGACAAAACTTTTATATTACTTTAACGTTAGTTGTATTTACTTTGACTTGTTTGAGCTCTCGGTTGTCTCTGAGCTACTTCTGCTTTTATATAGTTAGTCCCAATGATTTCTTTTTGATGCGGACGAGTGATTTGTGCGATTTAAATGTCGAAGCTATATGAGTGTTTAAAGGACTCTCATTTCTTTCAACAGTAAGTAGTTTATTTGTTTTCAGTTGATTCATAGGCTCTGTCTTATAAAATTATTAGCCATATGCGTATGTTTGTAACTATAAATAAAACAATAAGCTTCAATTGTTAATTCGACTCTTATAATTTGTAGATCTTATTAAAACATGTAAATCGAATTCGTCACCGCACAATCGTCTGTGTAATCTCTCTAGTAACTCGTCCTAAAATACCTGTAAACTACTCCCAAGCAGGCCACACCCATTATCAATTCCATCCTAATTTCCCTCCAAAAGTAATAGCAACCTCTGGAAAAAATCTTTGTAACTCTGACTCTCGTTGCTGATGACTAGACTTCATCAAAAGATATCAAAGACAGAGCTGCCGTCCTGTTGGAAAGTGTCATTACTAAATACAAAACCATCTTGAAATGTTGTAGCCAAAGTACCTTTTTAAATGTTATCAACTATTGTTGTTAGAGGTTCACAATCGGATCCAAAGCTGATTAGTATATTAATGTTGTCTACTAACTCTTCAAAAGAGTAATCTCGAGTGAAAACAAGCAAAAAAGTTATGGTTTTTCTGCAGATATAGTAGGTCAGTAAATTGTGTCAAAAGTGATAGAAACGTTTAGTTCCCCCAAACTGCATCCTCTTTCATTTCGCCAGAGCACCCGCTTTAATCTCTACTTTCTCTTGCTGAACTCCCTTTCTATTCGAACTAAGGTATAAAAGAAACTGATACCAATAATCCTAAACAGCATTTCTGAAGAAAAAGATCCTCGAAATATGAATTTGGTATTTCAAATTTACAAATACATTCTATAGTCTTATTCATCGTAGTAACTTGAATAATTCCGGGAAATACTGTTCTAGAACTTGGAGGCTTACTACCCTTTGAGCTTTTCCGGTGGGTAAGAAGTGATCGCAGAGTATAAAATTGACGCAAATGAGTTAATAGGATTGCTAGATGAGTGTCTATCAAAGAAAACATTCAAGAAAGATCTTGAAAAGATGCTACTGGGAAAATTAGCAGCTCCTCCGTGCCGCTAATTTGTAACAACTTTCATAAAGTTTACTTCATAAAACGACATTTTCGATAACTCTTGGTATAGTCTGCTGGTTAAATTGGCCTAAGAATAGTTTTTCTAAGATTAAACTGCTGAAGAAACTTATTTGGGAAATCTAACTTGCCATCTCATCAACAAAATTATCCTCAACAACAACGATAATCCGGGTCAGCTAAACTACAAAGCGTACAAAGCGATTTCAAAATGGTGTACTAACCTTCTGAAGGGAATATGGAAAGCCGAGGAGTGGAAATATGCCGGAACTGCTCTCCAGCTTTTCAAAGTAAATCTTCTTTAATTCAGTGCGTCTTTAGGCAAACTAAAAGTTCAGCAAAGAATATCATGTTAAATACTCTTTTTCAAGATTTTACTTCGTTCGTTGCTACTAAACCCAAATCTAGTTAAAATGCTGGTTTGATATCCCAACTAGCTTTACTCCTAAGTTTCGATGCGAAATATGTCAATATGAACCCTTAAACTGCCGTTAACATATAATCTGTAACAACAGTTCTCCTTTTCCTCGGAAAGACTTACTAAAACTCTCACAACCATATCAAAATTATCATTCTAAAGATTCTCATGCAGTTCAATCACAATCCATCTCTTCAAAAACACGTCAAAAAGATACATGAAAATCACATACAGAAAGACTGCTTCTAGATTCTAGAACGCAAAAATACAGTTGTAGATGATATCATTGTTCAAAGCTATCTGGACTATCTACTCGAAATAGATTTAAAAACGGGAATGTGCCAGATTTTTAACCTTTAAAAGAACAATTTGAAACTATATGGATTTCTGTCTTTATTACAGAAATAAGAAGTATGGCATAGAGAATAGTTCTAGACTCCTCAATTGAAGATATCTCTGATACAGACTATTAACAATGCTGAAGAAGAATCGATTGAGATAGACAAATTATGCTAAACTTTGTCTAAAATAACTATGGCATAACTTTCATCCATTTTTTTATTTAGATTGGTAACTAGTAAAAATGTCACTCTCAAAAATCAATTGCTGATATAAAAAGTAGGAGATGCGCTTCGCAAAAAAATATAAGATTCACAAGACGATGAATAGTATGGAAATGGAAAAGATTAAAAAATTTTATTACATTTGCTTGATAATTGTAGTTAAGAATGGCAACTCTATTCGCTCCGAAAGTCTTGGCGTACCTACATGCATTCAACCGAAGTGTTACATTTGTTGCATTAAAAACTATCTAGAAATTTATCCGATCCACCTCTAAATAGTTTCAAAACCAGAAGCATATAGGTTTTCAATAATTCTCTGCTAATTCGTAAAATTGAAGGTGTCAAGCCCATCACTCTAGGCAATTTTTCTTAGGAAAAACCATATCTATTGCCTACGGATTCAGCAATCGCCATTTAATAAATATTTCATTCAGCTCCCAAACTTTGTAAGTAAAAATTTGAACCCACGCTCATTCATTTTTACTGGTCAAAAAAGCCAAACTAAAAACTGATCAGTCTACTACCTCAGATATTGCTGAAGAACCAATCAGATATAATATTAGAAATGGTTCTGCCTCAAAAAAATTTGGTTGTTCTCAATAAAATTTTTGATTACTTACCAAGGCACACTTCTCTAAAACATGCACTTCCTTTCTGCCTTAGGCACCTTGAAAAAGGATACGACTAATCAGACATGAAGAGTATTTTAGCATGTCACGAAATTCTAAACAAATTTTACCATCAATCGTAAAAAGACTAGGAAGGGTTAGTTGTTTTCCATTCTTTGCAAAGATAGTCCTATAGAATATCGTAAATTTTGAGTTAAGGGGCACAAAATCGAAAAAGATTAGTAAGGCAAAGCGCCAGAATGCTTTTGGCTAAATACTAAAAGATTTTCAAATATAAAAACATATAGTGATGTTTACGAATCATACTAATTTTTTCAAGTATTCAACTGTTGTTTAATATTTGGAATCTATGAAAACTTTTTTTTGTTGGCATTATAGGATCATACTTCCCAGGATATGGACTTTCAGAAGACTGACTTTGTCGAAACAATCCTCTTGGTGATTAAGAAAGTATGGTGCTTAGACCTTTCTATGTTTTCTTCATGTTTTTAGTGATATTTTGAATTTTTAGCATTTTACTTAGGTCCCTCTTAGGCATTCGAAACTTACCAGCGAATTAGTTTTTTTCTTCCTAGTTTTTGTTCTTTATGACACTTTTTCGGTTTTTGCTTTTGGATTTTTGGATTTGGTGAGTAGGGATGGCTTTATTTTTGTCGTCAGTTTTGCTGAAATTGTAGGAATTTGTTTGAATGTGGGATTGCTTTTCAAGTCTACGTTTTTCCTGTCGATGTTAAGTCTTTCTGTTTTTGCTTGCAGATTTGGAGATAGTCTTGTATGAAGAGTCGTAGCATAGTGGTCTTTAACAACATTTTTCATTGTTCAACATTAAATTATGGTGCTGGGCTGGTTTGATCCGTGGCGACCTTAACTTACTTCTATGGAGTTTCCCGGGTGCTTTATTCTTGTGTTTCGAGTCGATATTTTAATTTGCAGTCCACGTCCTTTTTCTTTTGTTTTACTCTTACGAATTGATCGGGAAAATGCTTAGATCAATGGAGTTTAAAAATTACCTTTCTTACTTCTTGTTGTCCTAGATTTTCAACGGTCTTTCCACCTTACTCCCAAAGGATACTTTTACCCCTTTCTTGCAACTTTTTGCCTCCACCAAACTTTGACGCTTTTGTTAGAGAAATAGGGTACTTCGTCTTTGATTTGATAAGGTGGAATCCTAGTATTTTCGTTTTTGCTTTATATTGCTTTTTAGGAAGTTGAGTTAAATCCAATGCTTTTCTTTTTCTTTTTATGATCAATTCTTACTCCGGGAACTTAAGTAGTGTCATAGAAGCCCGGTCCTGGATTGGTCTAATAGCCTAATTTGTTTTTTCCCGGAAACCTTGACGCCGTAGATCCAAAGCATTAAATGGCCATGCTGGATCTATTCGGCGATCTATTAAAAGAACTTCTAACTGATTAGTTGAAATAAAAGCCCGAAGCAACCATTTTACTTTATTAAACTTTGTTTTAGCTTTTCCCACGACTCACCTTATTATTCAGGATTTTGTTCACTATTATTGTTCTCTCCACCGGAACACCACTGACTGCATATTGTCCCGGTCCAACGGAAGAATGTGGTCTTTAATATATCATTCTAGGGACGGAAGATGAGAAAAAATGTTGGGGTTTCTTCTCCTTCTCAGCTTGACGCTATTTATAATTTTTTTAGTGGCTTTCTCGTTAATTGTAACGAGGAACCTTCTCATTAAGATTGTCCAGGCAAATGAACCTCTTTTTTTAATCCGACTATATTTGGAGATAATTTATATATTTCTTTATTGCGTTAGTCCTCAATTTTTCATGAGCTTTGAAGCTGGACTTAAAATTCGTGTTCCTTTTCTCGAAACTAGTATTAAACGAGGAAAATACTATGAACCAGGGCCAGGGCAAAAGGAGGCGAGTGGACTAGCAAATCTTTTGGAAGTTGAGGTGAAAATATTGGTGGACTTAGGGAATTCAAGAACTACCACACTTTTGTTCCTTTATTAGAACTCAAGTATGATTTTTTCATCACTGATTTTCTTCTATTTCAAATGAGATAACACTCCTGCAAAGATATATTTTTTCTTTACCTCCGTCCTTATTCTGGAAGGCATTGGAATGCTTAAATCTGATTCCAGAAGATCCAAAGGGAGCTGCGGAATGCCCAATATTTTATTTGTTAGATTCGTACTAGCCTACATCACAATTGCTGACTACCTGGGCCTGGAGTGAGATTCGGAATAGAATTAGCTCTCGAACCTCGAGTTATGTAGAACATTTATTTATTTTCCAGAGCTATAATATTGATATATCGATTTTAGTCGAAAAAAGTATTACATTATAGTAGTCGTATCACTAAAGGACTAACAGATGAGTGGCTAGGCAATATGCTGTCTAACTCGGATTGAATTATTAGTCAAAAAAGTGTCCTATCTTGCGAATTACCTTTTGGCAGACATATTGGGTCAAAGAAATGGTATGAAAGATTTCCAATATTTTTTGATCGATTTTCCGAACTAAAAACTATGAACAGATTTTTTCCCGAACAAGTGGATGTGAATGCAATTTTAAGCAAAAAAGTTAAGGTTTTTTGGGGATAGTAGTTGAGGAAAGGAAAGAAACGTTGGTTATAAGGGAAAAGATTAATTTATTAAAATTTAGACATAAAAACTGAAGATTAATTTAACAAGATACTTTTCTAGCTGCTAAAGATCTTTAACCTTTGCGTGCTGTAAGGTATCACACCTCAGAGAGAACGAAAATTTACGACCCATTAGTTATACTAGCTCCAGAATTCTATTTCCCATTTTGAACAAAACTTTAAGCTTCATCGCCCATTTCTTCCGAGTATTTATACGATTCTGGCGTAGCATTTTTGTAAATAACGCAGCTGATTAGAACGCTAACCAAAGACAGAAAAACAAATATTATGCTCGATTCCCTGTAACCCGATGGAGTCCCTTCATCTCTACCTTGAACCTTACTATGGTCTATAACTGACCCCGAAACAAGTGGTATTATCGTCATCGAGATCGTCTGGAAAAAACATAGACATGCATAAGAAGTTCCTATTTAATTGGCAGTATATTACCTCGAATCGACTCTGGCACCGCATAGCCCACGGCAGGGAAACATACTGAGTAATATGATCCCAATCCCATGCCAAAGAAAACCAGTCCAATGACTAGGAATACCTCCACAAATAGTGACTCTTCATGTTAACTATTTGGCGTTAGTAAAATGATCATATGCCCAGTAAAAGGAAGAAGTGAGCAAAAGACCATGAGTTTAGCTCTTTTAAATCGGTGTAGAATGTACTAACCGTGAATTGCGGTGATGACAACTAAAATTATCTCAAAAAATTACTTGCAGAGATAAATGGAACGCATAAATATAGGCCTGATCTTGCATACTAGATAGAAAAACGAGTTTATATGTGAATCGTTACATTGTCAAGGAAAGGAAAGTAAAGACACTAATTCAGAGCGCATAAGCCGACCGTCAGCCAAAACACCCTTCCCGCATTGGTTATTGATGGCTGTTCTTTGTATTATAGCTATTTCTGGGTTTCCTGCTCACTTTTGAAGCAAACTTAATTAGCACGAATTTTACAATGTTCCTCATTGACTATGCTCCGTTACTGTATTTATTTACCATTGGAAGTAGTGTTTTAATTCCGATTGGAACTAACTTCAGTCGACATGGTTTCAATATTATCAAGCCCTAAATCTATACTTGGGTACCTTTGTCGATTTCAATGATTCTACTCTACTTTTTTAGGTGTAACCACAAAACAATGCAAGCCGCAAAACTAATCATACATGCAACAAGCCCCATCTCTAAAGCAACTCTAACACCGAAAATATTGTTCAACAACGGAGTTCCAAAAGCATTTGCTATTTACCCGGACTCGGGGAGAATAAAAATGAGTCCCGCTGTTCTTCCCATCCATGTAGACGCCAGGTTTCCCTGAATCATGTAAAGAACTTCCGCTCCTATCGCCTCTAAAACTCTTCCAGAAACTAGGAAGTAAAAGGAATTGCCCGTACCACTAGGACCGAAAAGCACGACCAAGATTTGCCCAGACAGGAGACAGAAGGCACCAATGAGTAGAATTCTAAGAGAGTACTTGTCGTACAAAATACCCAGTGGTATGATGAAGATTATTGAGATGAAGCTTGGTAATGAGTACATGCTGAGATTAAATTAGGTTGTGCTCACTTTATGAATGCTCTGGATGTCGGTTTCGATCGACTGGGCTTGGTTGAGGACGTAATTGTGTCCAAACATCATTATTATGAGGATTAGGCCCTTCCACACTTTCTTCATTTGCAGTTTTTATTATAATTGTCTAAAAATAACGCCAACATGACGGCGTTATTTAATAATTACATTATTAAAGTGTAAAAAAAAAGGATTTAACATCAGTGTTATTTACTAATATTTAACAACAAAAGTACTTGTTATTTCACTGGTCCATATCCATTTACATATATTAAAAACATTAGTTGATTTGGTTATTTTTTTTGAAAGATAGCAAAAGTTCTGTTTCTGACTGTGAGTTATATTAATAGTCGTTCAATGATATTCTGATGCTACTCTGGAATACTTTGCCATCATGACTTGTAATGAAATCAGAATGGTTTAAATGAGCTAAATTTGAATAAAAATGGGATGGATGATTTATTTTAGAATATTATTGAAATAATTGAGTACCGATAGCAATGAAAAGCATGGGCAAACCACATTACACCTAGTAGAACCTGGAGGTACCCTTAAAATCTTCGACCAGGAAATAATAATCTGCTAAACAGTTTCGGAGGAATTTCATATAAATGCAAAAGAAACTAGATTTACCATTCAAAGCCAAACTGTATTTTTCTATTCTCGAAGATGTCATTAAAAATAAAGACTAATCCCCAGATCCCACATCTCTTTCTCTCATTTCTAAAAGGTTTCTTCAGGCCTTTTCCGAACTGTCAAATCACGAGAAACAGCATTTCATCTATGAACAAATCGATTTTGTTAAAAAAAACTTTTCTAAAAAGGCACCCGATGGATCTTCAGCTTACTAACACTAAGGTCTTCCTAAATCTATCGAAACTGAGTGCCAAACGAGAAAATACATGGCAGGTTTGGCGTACTGGACAACAGTAGCTTTCAGATTTAATGGTATTACTCAGCAACTCAAAATAACATACAAAAAGAAAGCTTACATAATCGATTTAAGACTTTATCTGCTCAGAAAATCAAAGAAATAGAAATCAACAATCGTATTAATTAAATGCTCTGAGTAAAAGAAAGATGAAACTGATAAGATAGCATTTTCATTTTCACAGTAAATTTTCGATAAAGTGTATTAATAACTCAACAACTGCATCATAGAATTCCGTAACCAAAAGCTTTTAGAGTTAGTCTGTCAAACAAAATCTCCGAATAAAAGTTTGTAAATGACAGTGATCAGCATGCATGAGAGAACTATGGGTTTTTTGACTATGAACGTAATTAAAGAATTCGCAAAGCAAAAAATGGAATTCATGCAAAAAAATCAGAGTCACGAATATTAGTTTCGAACCCTTCACAGGTAAAAAAAAACGAGAATATTCACGAGCAATAAAAACTAACGACTCTACAAACTATAAACTTAGTTTTAAGTTCCGTCAGATAAGTTAAAGGAAAATTTCTACCAAAGCATGAAAGCTAATCAGTGTAAGTTTCTAGTTAGTCAAGAAACTCTGGAAGACTAAGGTAATTCCACTGCGGTTTTTTAGGAGTATAAAATTGAGAATGAAACTTATCAGACAGTTAGTATCAAACAATTCTGCCCGACTGCATAGAATATTTTTTACATGAAAGGGTTAAATACTATCCTCGGAATTGCAATGTTTGATTTCCTTGTTGCAAGAGTCGACCAAGCCAGCATGAATGCTTCCAAATTGTCGATCTTTATGACCGTAAACACAAAAGGGAAATTCGGCACTAATGAGGCGATTTTACTCCTAGCATAGTTGAGTGATATGCTAGATCGACCGATTCCTAACGAACAGCTCTTTAAGATATAATTTGTTGATGAGAAAGCGATGGTCAATCCGGTGGGGAAAAAAATCAGTTTCCATTAACTGTAAAGTATTGGAGACTACTTTTCTATAAACTAAAACAACCTTGAAGATGAGTCGTTTGTTGCACCGACAGTGCAACTCAGCGATGAGGTATAGCAACCCTCTCAGCCTAAAGATGCCACCAATAACACCTCTGTAAACACTGTTTAAAAAATACCCAAACAAGAAAAATACCTTCATTGTAGAGCTCTTGCCAATCCCAAGAATCAGGAGGGTCAACATCATTATATGGAGAAAAACACAATCTTCGAAGATTGGAAAAGGAAAAAAAACGGTGGATTAGTGTGTATTAACCAGGAACTGTTAAATTCTCAGAAGGGTGTCATCCTAAAAGTAGCAAACGGAGTTAGAAAGCTGCTAGCCAGTGGGAAAAGTCCCCTTAATATTTCACTTCCCGTCAGCATTTTTAGTTAGGAGTACTCATTTTTTTATCCATAGGTCTCATCTGAGCATTCTTGGACGTTCTTTCAGTTATAGTCCAAGGCTACTATAGCCAGTCGTAAAGTCCCCTCCCCTTTAAAAGATAAAAGCGGCGACAGTTCTAGTTATCGCGACAGGTCTCATTGGTATCAGCATCACAAAGCCATTTAATCCGATTCTTGGATAAACTATGCAAGTCTGGGTAGATGGTTGTCCAATGTATCTGTAGCAAATCAGCCACCATCCTCCAATCGCATATTACAATATGTTTGGAAGAGGGTTTAATATGTATGGTAGTGTTCTCCCAGATGCCAAAGTGGGTTTGAACAGTATCAAAGCCATTTCTACTAATCCTCATTACATCCAATTTTAAACTGGAGAAAAACTTTAAATGTTGCACAGCGAGCTGTTTTTCAGCGGTGGATTTTTATTCGGAGATAGAGAATTTTACTTTGCAGGGAAAAGTACCTTACTTTGGTTATTTAGCTTTTGTGATTGACAGATAAAACAGAATTTTTAGTGAAATTTCATTTGGGCCAAGGAGCAAAGGTATCTTCAAAAACAGTTCGGATCCCGAAGACTTCGTCTCAGCTAAGATATATGAAGTGACTCAAAGCTTTGTCGACAAGTACGAATTTAACGTCTCATACCCTAAAGAAAAAGATATCGTACGCTAACTTTCAAACGGATAGGGTACGTGGACACAGAATTTTCAAATTGATGGGGAGCAAGTGATTGATTTTCGAACTGATCTTCCCTGTTAGGTTGTGGAGGAATAATTTCCTTTGCCGTCGAATTCCTGGCACAGGAAGGATCTTCAGAAATTTATCTAGGGATATGTTGAGTAAGCTCAGGATCTTAAATAATAAATGGAGGAACTACAAAGAAGGGACAGGAAACTTCGTTAAAAGCAAAATTTTTGATCATAATGAATTTTTATCAATCATTATTTTTATAATCGTTTCACATGCTCCGTGTTGGGCTTATGTGATTCATTTTCTCCCAACTATTATTCACCAACACGTTACCAACACGACACTTCAACAATAAAAATGCTGATTTCGAAGGGACTTCTCGTTTGGATGACAGTAGGGACGATAGTTGTCTTTTCAGACGCGTTCTACGTACTTGGAAGGCCCATGACAACTCAAAAAGGTACTACATTGGGAAATTTTTATTCCTATTACGATATATACCTGAAATTTGATACACTCTACGGAGTTTAGGACTTCTTTTTGACAATTGTTGGATGGCTTAATGTTGTAGAAGGGTTATTAAGTCTGATTGCAGTCTTTTTACTACTAGCCAAATGCCATATTAAACAACTTGCGGGCGCATTTCTGGCAATAATCGCTAATGCGTTCATATTCTGGAAAACAGTAATGTATATGTGGTACGATGTGGAATTTACTACTGATGCCGTACATAGTCTAACGCTAGAATCTATGTACCTGTACTTTATTCCAAATGGATTTTGGATTATATGTCCAATACTAGTTATGTACACTGTTCCTAAAAGAATCATTGCTCACTGTTCCAAATAAATCACAGTCAAAGAGAAAGAAAAGAGGAATAAGAAAGAATGATTATCTGATTGTTGATTATCTGATTGTATTGAGATAATTAAAATCTACTATTTTAAAAGAAATGGCACAAATTAGGGAAAAACAAATGAGTTATTCCTTGTCAAAGTTTTCATCAAAGATTTGAGCGTGGAAAGGCTACTGTCGCATCAATTTCAAAAAGGGCGCCTTTTGGTAGTTGTGCAGCTGCTATCGCTACTCTTGCGGGAGGTTCCTTGGTAAAATATTTACCATATACTTCATTGCATTTTGCAAAGTCGTTCATATCCTGTGTTTATTTGGAAATTACTTTCAGATAGAGTGTACACTTCAAAATATGATCAAATGAAGATTTGGTTTCCTCAAGAATAATCTTTAAGTTTTCCATTGCTCTTTCAGTTTGCTATTATACCTTATCGCTGACAAGTTCCCCAGTTTACGGAGAAATCCCAATATTTCCAGAAACATACATTACTCCATTGAAAATTTTAGCAGTCGAATAAGGGCCGAGCGGCTTGGGGCCTTTTTTGGTGTTGAAAGTTATTATATCCATATCTTTTTATGATTACAAATTCTATTCAAATTTTTTAAAATTTCAATCCCATTCGAAACAAGAATTGCTTTCCATATCAAATTTTGAAATTTCAGTCTAATCCCAAATCCTTCAGATGTTTCTAACCCTGGCTAAAATTAAATTGACTGTTCCCAACTTATTTTTTGTTGCTAAAGATATCGAACAACCTGTCCTTCGAGAAGGCCGCTACTTCTGGGATGTCCGTATAACCCAGTGTGCTGTATCTATAGCCCGAAGTGATTGGAACTTCATCTAAGAAGTTTAAAGAATGTCCCTATTCATTTTTTGGGAGACCGCTGTCCTCATTTTTTTCTTATCCATCACTACGGTATACATTTTTCCTTTCATGGGTGTATTTTTGAGGAGGCGGGAAGCTCAGTAGAGTGGGTCTAAAATTGGGAATATTCCCTTCCACTAAGGTTTCATTTCTCTTGAAATAATTTAGCAGATTGTTCCACAAACTATCCTGAAGTTAATACATGCATACCTGATACAAGACCTTCGCGTTCCCGATAACAATCATTCCATACTTTGCTCTTGTTATTGTTACGTTTAATCTACGAGGATCTTTGAGAAAGCCGATTCCCGGACCTCCTTAATTCGATCTAACGCATGATACGATAATATAGTCCTTTTAGCGTCCTTGGTACCCGTCCACAGATGTTATTTCAATTTATTTGTAGTAGTTTGGGTTCTTAGCAAGGATTTGACCGTTTTTCTGCAAGTAATTAATTATATATGCTCTTTGTCCTTTGTAAGGAGTGATGATTCCAATTTGATTCGCTTGAATTCCTGCTCTCTACAGGTAAAAAACGATTTTCTAGACTGCAGTTGCCTAAGTTCTGTTCAAATAGGAGGTTCCGGAAGCTGACAATTATTAGGTCCCATATAAATTCAAGAAGAAGCTTGGTTTTTACTTCGGCCATGGAAAATCTGTGTTAATTTTTCTGTCTTTTTCAGTGATTCCGTTTTGCAAGGTTCCATCATAGAATGTATTTGAGGGAAAGTATGTTAGCTCTGGATGCATTCTATACTGTACTTGCAGTCTGAGGGGCTTATGTCCAATCATGACTAATCTTTAGAACAAACACTTATTCAAACCAGCTTTGGCCGTTTCTCTGCAAATGACCACTGGGCCCAGTTGTAAATGGTCTCCCACAAGAATCACTTGCTTCGCAGATTTTAACATTGGCAGTAAGCATTATGGCTATATTGCTTGAGTTGCCTAGTCGATGAGAACGTGATTGAAAGATAACTCATTTAGTCTTTTATCAGCAGAAGCAATGCAGGTTGCACATATAACATCTGCTCTTTGCATAATTTCACTCTATGCCTTCTTTCTAATGGACTTGAACTTAGATTGTTACGATTCTGAGAGATTCTTGTCTTAACTGATATTTTTCTCGAAAAGCTATCCTAATTTTTCAAATCCTTTTTCCTTAAAATTCCTAAGTTTGTAGTGTAAAGTGAGTTCTTCAACTTCAGAACTTACACTTTCCCTAGATTTTGAACAAAACCTCACAACTTTCACCCCAGTCTGATGTATTTTCTGTGCTAGCATGTCTACAACGACATTTGAGGGGGCACAAACTAGGACAAGCTTTTTTTTCTCTTTAGAATTTGTATTCAAACTTTGTACTAAGTGGTAAACTATGCTTGCGCTTGTGATTGTTTTTCCTGTACCTGGAGGACCTTGAATAAGGCAAAGTGGTTAGACTAAGGCTCTTCGGACTGCTTAACATTGGTAGAAATTTAGTTTCGGAAGGCCAGGGGCTGATAGATTTTATGGAATTTAAATGTTCAATACTGTCTTTTCCCACATTTGACCAAGAATTGAATGGTAAAGGAAGCTAGATATCGAATTATGGTCGTTTTCAAACTTTTTCAGTCCTTTCTTCATCCTTTGATAGGAAGTAGATTTCCAAACAAAATCAACTTTAAAGATCGCATCGACCTTCGGAGGCAGAGAACGCGTAAATAGTTAAAGACAAACTTCTTAATTTCCTGAAACTCTAGCAACGACTCCTGTTGAGGACCAATCATTCTTTTAAGTCTTACAACTAATTTTTAGTTAGTTCCCGGGAAGCAAACTTGCGTCAAAGTCTTCTCGACTGTTGAAAATAAAGTAGGCATGCAGACGATTTTCAGATTGCACAAATTTAACTTTTACATTGTTCTGGGTTTGGCCTTCCTTAATTTTCTTGTCGGTTTTGGATTACTAGCCAATTAAGGACTAAAATATGGCTTTGTATTGCTTTCCCGATTTATATTTTAAGAGGACTGGTTTCATCTTTTTGATGTTTTTTTTCTTTGCGATGTCATAATATCGAAGTTTGGAGTTC
>JAOWAT010231090.1:0-20710 GCA_028571025.1 Longipedia americana
GGAATTCGAGCATGTTTAGCCTTATCGAGAAATAATCCATGGAAACAAGACGGCTCCTCTCAGCAAGAAAGACAAGCTTAGGTATTTGTCAGGAATGCTGTGCATTCTCGCCGTTTTTGTCGTTATGATATTTGTTTCCTATTCGCTTATCTCCGACTACGAATCGGAAATCGATGACGGACACGGGCACAAGGTTAAACCTGAAAGCCCCGTTACTGCACCCGCCGGACTTTGTAGAAATAGTTTAGCGTATAACTTGATGACTTTGACTGAGAAGTAGTATCATTCTTGGTATGGAAAAGTCGGCACAAGCACAAGTGGGAGGACATTTGAGCCTGGTCATTTCATATAAAGGCATATTGCTGTGAATGGAAAATGCACGCAATACCAGATTCAAAACAGAAAAACTGTGTTTGCTAACTATAATGAAATGCTCAAAGCTGTTCAGTTGGATACGGTTGCCTGCAATTTTGGGGATCAAAAAACATTCACTTATGATTAAACCAAAAGGATACCAAATCCCTCGCAGTACATCAAGGGTTTTGATTGCAGTCAAGCAGCACCAACCGTACTCTCACTCCCGGGATACTTTATCCAATATAAAAGAACCGTGAAAAATTCAAAACCGAGTGAAGCTGAATATATGTCGTCTCAGAAAACCACAATATGGACCTTTTATCCTAAAAAATGATCGAAATTATCCAATTTGTATTTCAAAATACACGTTAATGGTGGCATATTGTAGAATATTAGGCTAATTTCTTTTAATTTAGTCATTCTATAACTTTATAATCTTGTTAGATTTTTTTTCATATAGAGCAGAATTGTATGTAAAACTAGTGCGTAAAAAAGCAAAGAAATTCTTTTCGCAGGCCAACTTAGCTAAGCTAGGGAGCTGTCTTGAGAAGAACTAATCTTTCAGAAAGGCAACTAGGCGCAAGAAGTAAGTCGAGATAATCTTTGGACAATCAAACTCTTTCAAAGTTTTATGTGGCCAACATCTGCCAAGCAGTTAATCGGAAATAGTCTAAAATCTAAAAGGGAATCACTCAGAAAATCGTAGAAAGACATTAGTCAAATGTCCAAGAGTCAAAAATAACTGGATATTCTGAGTTGAGTCCGAAAAACACGAAAAAAAATTTATCCTTGAGAGAATTAAAAACAAGAAATTAGGGAAACTACTCAACCAAAGAAAACTGTTTCTTTTGGCAAAAAGAGATTGATGCTAAAATATCTTCGAATAATTCTTAACGGTAAATGTAAGAAATAAAAAAAGAGCTCAACAGTATGATGGTAAAAATTAAAATTCTGACGAATTAAAATATCAAACTCGCGAATGAAAATAAAGAACTGACAAAAAAAATTGCTCATCTAGAGAAAAATGTCAGCAGTAACAAAAGCTCGCTTTAGAAGTTTAAAGAGTCGGTTCATAAGAATCGAATCAGGGAGTTGGAGAATGAAAACCAGAATAAAAAATAAAAAATCTAAGAATTACTGAAATAATTATCTTTAGCCTAAAGTCTGCGTTAAAAAGCGAAGAGGTCGGATTCTTTGCACTCTTCCACTCTGGCTTAAACCACGGAGAAGAGTTTTGTAGAGGAATGCCTATCCAACACACAGAACGAACTTTTATAGGCCAAAGAGGAGATTAGAAGACTCAGGATCGAGATGGATCTAGAAAAAAGAAAAAAAATGAAGGACTTTTAATTCCACATGAAACTCAAAGACAAAGAGTTCTTGGATATGAAGAAAAACTATATAAATTTACTCGAACAGTTTAAAAACACAAAAAAAATGTACGGTGAAAATCTGCTTAAAATTAAAAAACTGTAGTCGGTTTTTAATGGCAGAGAAAATAGGGAAAATGAAGCAAAATCGATAAATTACCCATTTGAAAAAAATGTCGACAAGTTTTTAGAGCTGGAGTTGTCTTTAGATGGTTCTTTTTAGTTAAATTGATTTTCAATCGGTTTCTAATATATTAAAATTGATGATTAATGCTTATATTGGTTTGATAAACTCGTAAATGATGAAAATATACAAACCCATGATTTTTCACACCTTCCAATCATCGGGAATAACATCCTAATCTTTATATGGCTAAGCATCCTTGGCTCCCATAGATAGCTCAATATTCTCATCCTTTTCCATGACAAACTCTGGCTAATCCTAGTCAACGTCGATGTCCAGATCCTTCTTTTCTATTTGGTGGGACTTTCTGATCTTTTTCACCGGTCTCGATGATCCACCCGAAGACTATATCTGCTACTAGTCTATCGGAGGGTTCATTCCCCCTTGAAGCTACTGCTGGTCATTTTCGATAAAGAATCTCTCGAAAAACCCGTAGTAGCTCAGGTGATCAAGATCCTAGGAGCAAAGAGACAGTTCCGAAATTATGAGCTCTATGTAGTTGTCAGCTAATTCGAGCTTTTTGAACATGTCGATAAGATCGGCCTTTTGGAGAGTTCCTTCTCCGTTATTCACTTTCTGAAATGCGGCCTATAGCTCCCTGGGGTATGTGGATGTCATCTCAGCAATTCGAAGAAGCATTTACTCTTATTGGTTTTAGTCCGGAAGTTCGAAATCCTAGACAACCTTTCTCAGTTTTTTTATTAATGCAGCTGCGCTCACCTTCCCTGTCTGCTAAGGTTCTGTTTTTTCGAAAATATAAGCGAGAAGGACATTGCTTAGTCTTTCTGTGAGATAGAAAGGTTAGTTATTCAGCATTGTTTTTAGATCAGAATACTAGAAATTCGATTAACCTGAAACCTTTATGTCATTTTATAGCTATGAGAACTGATATCTCTGCGCTTTCATTCTGTAGGTTAGGAGTTACTTAATGCTGGTCAGTTATTTTTTATCCGGTTTATAGTTTCCTTTTTATTTTTTGCCTTTTTTTTGACCTTAGGATTTTTTGTTTCTCACTCTGCTCTCTTTACCAGTTTCTTCTTTTTGATAAATCTGCTATTCCTAAGCTTCTTCAGTAAAGTCTTGTTTGTACTTTTAAATTTCGCTGATTGATTTTTTTGTTGGTGAATATGGTCTTTTAGAATCTTCAAAATCGTCATCGTAGTTTTCTTGATTATTTTACGATGACTATTTTTTCGAATTTGTTTAGTATTATCGAACTTTTTCTGTGTTCTCTTATATAATGATAGGTTGGTCATTTTCTTATTCTTTCTGTTTTCTCGAATGTGAGAATTGATACTGATTTGACTAGTTTGACTAATTCTCGGTTTTAGCCTTTCTTGTATTTATGTTGTTTGCCTATTAGAGTCTTGATTTGACTTATCTCAGTTCGTTGTTTAATCTCATATTCTTTTCCTTCAGCTATTAGACTTATCTTTTGCTCGGCATGTCTGACAGCGAAGATACTTGATTCATTTTTTTTGCATAGGGATTGGATGAGGTCGGGCGAATGCTGTTTTTGACTGGTTGATTCTGAACTTTCTTTTTGATCTACTGAAGGTTAACAGATTCTCGCAGATTTCTGACTTATTTTCGTAGCTAATCAGAAATTTTAATTTCTTAATTGAGTCTTCTTTTGTTCAAGGCAAGGTCCCTTTGCAGTTTTTTTTATTTTTCATGGGTTTTTTCATCGTTTTTCTTGAGTTTATCTTCCAAAGACTCAATGTATTAGATGTAGTTCTGATTCGCTTCGGTGAGTTCTTTAGTGGCTTAAACTTCTTCCTCCAAATATCTCCTCAACTATCTGATTTATTTTTCGTAGTCATTTTGCTGATTGAGTTGTTAGTTGAGTTCCTCCATGATGGTAGCTATTCTTTGGTTTTATTCGAGAAGCAGTTTTCTCTCGATTTCTAGTTCATTTATTTTGGTGTATTTTAAGGCTTTCTTTATTTTGGCATTTTACTGCTTTAGGAAATCGTTCTCCTACTTCCCCTAACGAATCATCTTCTTTAGGTTTCTTATCATCACATTTTCTTTCTAAATTAGTTTTTAAGAGAGTACCTATGAATTTTTATTGGGGAAAATATTCAGCCTGCTCTGTGCTTTGTTGCTGATTGCCATTTCGGAGGTTTATAAGAACCTGCTCATCTTATCTTTTTCTTTCTATAGGATGGCAATCTTGGTTCTCAGTCGGGTGTTCTATTCGACTGTTTCATTCAAACTTTGTTTTAGCTGCAACCCTTCGGAGTAGAGTCTTTATTTGTCCTGATATATCTTTTTTGGGAGAACTCTGGCAAAATCGTTGGTAGTGAAGTCTGGTTTCATTATTTTGACTTTTTTGTGATGATGGACGGCATCGTTATTTTATTGGTCACTGAGGCCGTCTGAGCTATTCTGCGCCCAAACCATTCTTTGTCCGTGCTTTGCTGACTGTGGTCTTCATAGCGGATTGGTGTACCTTCGCATAATTGTAGTTTCTGTCGCTTAATGATATAATATATTTCTAAAACAATTTCTACTGAACTAGTTCCAATAACTCATAGAATGAAAAATATGTGAACCATCCAATTAATGGAATTTTGGTGTTTGGTCAAACACTGGTTACTTAAATGTTGTTTTCACTATCATTATCCAAAAGTGGAGGATCCTTTTTTTATGGGGCTGATTGCTGTGGGACAGGGTGCTACTATTATTCATGAACGATAAAATTTTAAAAGGTTGCTGACCTTTAAACAGGCATCATTGCGAAAGGCTACCTGTTTTTGACCGAAATCATGTTAGCAATCCTTCGACTGACAATATTATTCTTGGCTTCTAATTTGACCCATCTTACCTATTCATCAAAATTAATTTATGGTTAGCTACCATTTGAAATGATAGCTCCTGTTTAAGCTATAGGGATGTCAAATGACTTTTAAATAGATGTGCCTTTGTCCTATGTGTTTTTCTAAGGACTAATTCTTCTCGAATCCTCTTTTCCTTTGTCCTGCTCGATTTTACCACCTTACTCGTAATGCTAATTTTTTGCCAAAATTTGCTCCGCATTTTCTAAGATTGACCTTATTTTTTGGTGTTATTATAAGTTTGGGTTTTACACCAGGAAGAGAGAGATTCTTTGATGTTACGAAAGTAGAGCTTTGGTTACCCGATCGTAATAATTGAACTTTTTCATAATCATGCGGATATCCATCTGTTCGGCAAATTACTCCCTGGTTTGATGGATGTATCGCATTTTTGGCCAGTTTGGAGGACACTCCAGAATCTACAGGTACTCATAGACCCTATATTTGAGATAAGAAAAAAATCCAAAATTTTCTTATCTGGCAGAACCTTCTACTTTGATTCCCCCCTCCGCAGCAAGAAGTTCATAGTTGTATTCGTTGTAATCACTCATCAGCAGCACAAAAACAACCATTATTATGCCAAATAGACCTCCCACATAGGACAGCACCTCATCGATCTTTCCGAATGATCTTTACACTATCAAAGAACTGGAGGATTTTTTTATCTCTAGCCATGCAAGGTATTCAGGATACCCAGTTTAGGTTGTGTTGACCAATTCAATGGTCGACGTATGAACATTTTATACAGAATGGCCAAACTGTTTGTTCAATACCTCCCAAGGAAAAATGCTATCGTCAGTCTTGACTTAGTACTTTCCAACTCCAATCTTCGCAAATGAGCCTGTCACTCTCCCAAACGTCAGAAAAGTGCCTGAATGAAAAGTGCGAATGATCGGATTGTTGCCAGTTGGACTAATGGCAGTGTCCGCAAATAAAAATGAAACCTAAATATAGTTTCGACTTTATATGGCTTGAGTGTAAAGAGCAATTTTTTATGGTCCCGGCAAACAATCAAGTCCTAGTCTTGACTGACCTCCATCAGGACAGACTGTTACCACCAAGTCTAAATATTCATGAACTGAAGAGCCTTAAATTCCTTGGAGCGATATGGAATTTGATGTATTGGGACATAGCATTTTTTCCATTTCGTAGGATTAGAAGAATTTTGTGTAACTTGGATCTAAGTTTTCCCATACATTCTTATTACAAGGCACCATAACAAATTAGGTCGAGTCGACATAGGTAGTGTTTTAGAATCGATTTTTCCGAAGAATAAAATCAAAGACTTGTGGACCTTGTGTAGCATCCATGGTATAAACTCCAATGGCGAACATCATATTCTAGATTTTAGCGCTTTAATCAACATTTTATGAAAACTTGGTCGTTGCTTTGATGTTTGCTTTGGTGAAGACTGTAATGAAATTGCTCGCAAAGATGCCGATGAAAGAGGCAATTACTATCAAGGATATTAGTCCTCCGCAAACTGATTCGTACTGAGGCTATCCTCGGATTCTCAGATTTGCAGGGGCACTGAAAAGATCTGCTCTTAGAATAACATCTCTGACTATTCTTTTAAGTCCCATCCCAAAATAATCAAATTATTTTCATTATACAAATGCAACAGCATCTTTGCATGTGGAATATTTTCTAAATGGATAAGAAAGCAGAAAATATGTATACGTCAATTTTTTATATAGGATCACTAAAATTATTCATAATAAAACTCTAGCTTTTACTTTGGTTTAGCGGCTCGGTCTATAAAGTCATGAGTTTAGTTCTGATGAGTAGCTTTCTTGTTGCTCTTCATTTAGATGTTCTTGAGGTGTTTCGGAATCAAGCCCATAATCTTGCGACTGACTTAGTTATTCAATTCAGCCTCCACACATATCTTGTTAAGCTCCTAGGCAAATGAAAGTTCCGACGGCTGACTTACAATCTACTAGTTGTTTTCAGGTTTCTGACTATTCAATTACGCTTGACTCGCATTTTTCTAGTTGACAAATGTTTGCGGATGAACTTTTTCCAGGTTCATTCCTGAAGGAAAAGCTTATGTTTATTTTTACTCGATGTACTTTTCTGCAGTCTCAGCAACATTTCTATTTCTTTGATGTTGCTCAACAGTATAATTTCCTGTCAAGTGAAGGCATCTCTGCTGGGGTTAGGTTAGAACCATCTGAGCCACTTTTTATAAGTAATTTATCCTTCTTAATAGTGATTTGGCATCAAGTTGTTACGCCACTTCCTCTCTCGTCTCATGGATGCTCTTCATCTTTGTCCAATTGGGAGCACAGCCGATAATGTCAAGGTACTCGTAAACTCGATAACCCAAATACCTAAAGTAATGAAAAGAACTTTCCCTGTCATTTTTTGGAACGGCAACTCCTCCCTAAGCTACCAACAACTCATAATTGTACTAGTTATAGTCTGCAAATAGAACGACTAGGGCCCCTATGATAATTCCAAACAAGCCCCCGACATACGATAGCATGTCATCAACTTTTCCATAGGTTCTTGTGACAGTATTAACTTTGGTCGATTTTGCAATTTATACCTGAATTGCATAGGTGGTTGTTGACGCTAGCAACTCCACTGTGGTAGATCTAGCGAACTACAGAAAGTTTCCTTAAATAGTGTTTATAGTTGTCCAAGGCCAAATGCTATCATCTGTCTATATTTAAAAATTGGCAAATTTTAAAAGAGCCTCAACGCCAGTGGTTCTTCCGAAGCTGAGAAAAATATCTTGATTAAAGACAGGAATGACTGGTTCATTTATTCGTGGGTTGATTATGGTGTCAGCTATGTAGAAATTTGCAGGAATATAGTTTGCAAATGAGAGTATCTGGGTGTAATATCCGATGACTTAAAGTCGAGATCTGCATGGAAGTCCGTTAGGAGTTGTGATACCCTCTTCACATAATTATACGAATAAGGTTAGGTATTCGTGAATTTGGGCTCCTTGGAAACCCTGAACCGTTATATTGTCTTCGGTTCTTGGACATACCATCTGTTACATTTGGTATTAGTCGAAGTAGAATTCAAAACTCGATGAAATGTTTGACCACACCTCCTTTCTGCATTTTTCCATCACGTAAGAAGTCTTATTGACGAAAATGTTGCTCTAATATCTTGACTTCTCAAGGCTTATTGAAAAAAATTGTTGTCCCTAGTTGTGATTCAGACCACCAATTCCTATTGCAAACATGATGTTTGATACTTGGGAAGTGGAATCAACAGCCTCCGAAAATTATGAATGAGCGTCGATGTTTACTCTTGTTAGGACGTTTATAAAGGTAGTTGCAAAGATGCCTATAAATGCACATATCACGGCAATGGATATTATGCCACCACAGAGTGATTCATAACTGGGCTATCCCCGAATTCTTAACGTACAATCTGCACTGAAAAGATCGGCCCTCAAAATACCTTCTTTTAGCTGTTTTAGAACTCCCATTTATCTCTCACAGACAGAATAGTGTCCTCAGGTATAACAAATTAATTAAATTAATCAATAATACGATAAAATGAGGATATCTAATTCTGTCCATGCCCCTCTCTTTTATAACTGTGGATAATAATTTTATTTGATGTTTATAAGATTTTCATTAATCATTACTGATCCCATAGCAAAATGTAAGCTTAGTCGGATGAAAAAGACAAGTAGTCGGTTAAACCCCCAAGTATATTTCACTAGCATATGTGGGCATATTGTTTCACAGTCAGTGGAAATAGGGCTACCAGAAACAAAAATCTTTCAGGCTACTATCCAATGGCTAATCGTCAATCAATAAAGTAAAACAACACAACCACCTTCAACGTGAAGGGAAATGTAACCAGTGGGCATGTACGACTGGGAGTTGCCTCCAAAAAAGTTATAGACTACAATAGTTGGACCAGGGATCAATTCATATACCTGGACGGGAATCTTTCGCAACAAGGGAAATATAGCAGTGTTTGGTACAACAACAAACAGGTGAGTTCGGATATGGAGTTAGTGAGATCAGGATAGATAGAATTGAAAATGGAGGTCGATGTGGCGGGTGGACGTATCACATGGTGCTATGACAAAAAACTCCTAACCCAGCTGGAAATTCCAAAAGGAATACATCATCCTCTGCAAGCATTCTTTTCATTGAGAAATAACGGCGACTGGTGTGAATTTGTATGAATTTATTCCATGATGTGCTTTGGCATTTTTTAAGACAGATGTTCTTTACTTACACTGTTCTACTGTTAATATATTTAATTTTTCGAAAACTGCTTATTTTACCTATAAAATTGGATCAAAATATTTTTTAGTTTTACTATCCCCGATTTTTAACATTCAACTTGCACTGAAAAGATCGGTCCTTAAAACTTACTTTTATTCAAAGACTTAAGGACTCTTTTTTGTTTAAACATTTTTATGACTTTAGAATTCAAAAATAAGCTAGGTTTCACAATTAGAAGCTCAAATTCAAATAAACAATTGCTGGTCGATCAATTATCAATGTCAATAATATCAACTTTGAATTTTTTTTGGTACTCCTTTCGTGGATATATGATGGATTATTACAAGATTAATGACTACGTATAAGGTACACACAAGTGTTTTATGCAGTAAGAAAGACCACACAAGCTATTTCTTTTTCCATAAAATATGAGTTAGTGATTGAATCTGCAATTTTATCAGAATGTTTTGAATATTGTGAAAAAAAGGTCTGTTTTAAAATAAACCATTACTGACTGATCAATTATCAGCGTTAATAGCATCGATCTTTAAATTTGAACCTCTGTTTATAGTGGAAGATCTATCGATATACTCGATGGTTTCGTTATTGTTTCTATGCTGAACAATTTCATTTTCCTCAATGCTCCTCAAGTGTTTTGGAACCAGTTGCATTATTTTCTTACTGACCTCGTTATTCTGATCAGCTTCCTGGCATACTTTTCTTATCTAATCAATAAAATAAATCACCTACTCCTAACTCATAGTTTCCCGTTGGTTTTCCTAAATGTTTGTTTAAAATCCATTTTGTTGTTTCTTTTTTTCAATGTATTATTATGGATAAATGGCGCCTTTACTGTTTTCCTGAGGCATTGTTTAGCTACCAAATGCTTACATTGATTTTTACTCAATATAATTTTCCGCATTTTCAATAATTCGTCGATTTTTCTGGTGTTATTTAATTGTCGGATTTCCTGCTAAATAAAGTGTTTTTTTTTGGTGTTACGATAAAAAAATTTTGGCTACATTTTATAAATAATTTATCCTTTTCAGAAGCAACTTGGCATCCAGTTGCTCAGCAACCTACTCTCTGGCCTCGTGGATGCCTTTCATTTTCGGCCAATTCGGAGGACAGCCAACCATGTCGAGGTACTCATAAATTCTGTAGCTCAAATAGCTAAAGAAATGGAACGAATTCTATCTGTCGTTTTTCGGAACATTCATTCCTCCCTACGCTACTAACAGTTCGTAATTATACTAATTGTAGTCTGCAAAGAGAAAGACCAGTGCTCCCACTAAAATCCCGAACAGTCCTCCGACATATGACAACATCTCATCTACTTTTCCGTATTTTCTTGTCACTGTATTCAATTTAGTTGATTTTTGGATAACTAGATGTGCCACGTAGCTCGTACTTGCTGATATCAGTTCGACTGTTGTGGTTCTATCAAAGTCAAGGTAATGGCCCTTGATAGTTTAAACAGCTGTCCATGGCCAGATACTATCGTCTGTTTACACTCTAAAATTGGCAATCTTTAACAAGCTTTCAACACCGGTTGTTCTTCCGAAACTAAGAAAAATGTCTCTGTTAAAGATTGGGACCACGGGATCATTAACTTGAGGGTTGATGATGCTGTCAGCAAAGAAGAAGTTCACGGGAATGTAGTTGTGAATCGATAATGATTGATCATACATAAGCTCAATTTCTACTTGAGTTCTGCAAGGAAGTCCATTAGGAGTGAACTACCCTTCAACACATACTTAAAAATCCAAAGTTAGATACTAATAAATTTGAGCTCCTTAATAACCCTGAACTGTGATGTTGTCTTCAGGATTTGGACACAACATCTCTTACATGTCATATTCCTCATAAAAAAACTAAAAATCTGGTGAGATTCCAACCCACACAGTTTTGTTGCATTTTTGTAGTGCATAAGAAGTTCGACTCACAAGAGTTTTATTTTAGAATCTTTATTTTTCAAGGTGAACTGAGAAAAATTGTGCCCCTTAGTTAAGTTCGATGGTTGGAACTCCTATTGCGAACATCATATTTTGTACTTGCGAGTTGGCATCGGTAGATTCTGAAAATTATGATTCAGAATCGATGTTAACCTTTGTTAGCACACCTATGAAGCTATTTGCGAATATGCCAATAAATGCACATATCATCAGAATGGAAATTACGCCACCGCATAGTGATTAGTAGCTCGGCTACCCTCTAATTCTTAGTGTGCAATCCGCGCTGAAGATGTCGGCCCGCAAAACTCCACTCTTCAACAGTTTGAAAATTCCCATCTCTGTTTTATTGTGGGATAAAAGATGCAATTGAATATACAAAAATTATGTTAAATTATTTTGAGATTAATCAACATAAATATTTGCTGAAAAATGGGAGAACACAACCTGAACATACTAAGGACAGTTCAAGAAACCGATCATCACTACTAATCAGAATCTATTTATTTTATTTGAAAATATTGGCTAGCTAGCCTTATATTTCGATGCAATACCGATTATATTAATTTCAAAATCACCAAAAACAAACAAATGTCAGACGCACCACAGCTGAAACAACTTCTTAAAGATTTAGTAGACGATGTCGATAATGACTTGAAAGACTTCTAACCCCTTCAGACACTATCAGAGAAGACTAAAATGAGCCCTGCATACATAGTTTTGGGCACCTTCGCATTAGTAATCATATTGACTTTGACTGGACTTCTGGAGCACATTTTTGTAACTCTGTTCGGGATGCTATACCCGGCATACATGTCTTTCAAAGTATACTGTTAAAAATATGTTAGGCCATTCAGGAAAGGAAGGAGGAAAATCGTAAGAGATGGATGACATATTGGATTGTATTTGGTTTTGTTACAGCATTTGACAAGGTTTTGAATTTCATACTTTTCTTTCTCCCTTGTTACTATACTTTGAAAGCGATCTTCTACATTTGGATGTTCTATCCCAAGACAAATGGTGCAGCCTTGATCTATGACAAGGTTCTTAAGAACCAGCTCAAGAAGATCAAGGAAATGAGTAAAAAAATGACCAACTGAAAGATAAAGTTATAGGGAAATCATGATAGTTTGTGATCAGCTCCAAAAGAGTTTCTCTTTTTACTATTTGGGTCACTTTGCTTATTTTTGTCGGTTGAGGAATGTTCTGTCAGCAATTCCTATGATACATATAGCTATTACTTTTTCTTTAAAGATTGCCAACTGCTCTTTACGCCTATTTTACAAAGGACTATATCTTCCTTGTGATCTTGTTTTACATCACCTTCAAGTTTTTCTCAGTGTCTTTCAAGCAGAGGAGATTGAGTGCTTTTCTGGCTAGCTCTTCGATATTACTGCTTTCCGAGAGATCAAATTCCACCATTTTAGATTAATCCAGAGCGAGCACAATCTTCATTAATGGCTACGCGCTCTGAGACTTAGGGTTCACTGAGCCTGTGTGTTGAAGTAATCTGCTCTGGAAGCTATTTTTGCTAAAAGATGACATGTATCTTCTCGATTTGTAACCATTCTTTCTAGACACATCAGGCTCTTCATCAATGAACTACTGAGTTAATTTGACTAAAAATATGACTTAAATTTTACTCTTGGCGAAAGCGTGTGAGTTTTTCTAAATTGGGGCATACAGGGAGTATCTAAGTTTGCTAAACCATCCTGATTCCATTTTATCGTGGATATGTCTGTTGATATTATTCAAAACTTTCTCCACGCCGCCTATGGACTAGTCAATGTTTTTTTGCTATTCGATCATTTCTCTGTCTCGACTTTCTCTTAGCCGCGAAGCTTTTTCAAGGAGTCTCTACATTTTAGCCCTTTCTGATTCACTGCCCTATTATTTGTCCTAGTTCTCCCTTATTTATTTGATCTGCCGGTCTTACTAGTTCGGATAGTAGTAGTTCTCGATCATTTCATACAAACTTCTGTTTATCTGACTGACTAAATCATCACTGTTCTCGAAAGATAACTTCACAAATATGAAACCCTACTTTTTACATAAATTTTGACCTTCATCACCTACGGCATTGATTTTCTTATCTCCAGCTTCCATCTAAACAACTATAACAAAGAGCTCTCCTGAAATTTGATTCAATTTTTTTAGACATTCTTTCCCGTATTCGTATGATTATACAGAGGCCGCATTATAGATAACTAAGATCCCAACGTACTCCTAAGGAGACGACTGCTTCAATAAGGATTCAAAACTCGCTATGAAATGCTACGATAGTGGTTGCTGTAGAGATTATGGAAGGGTTTGAGTTAGGAACTAATTAGCTTAATTCTGAAGAAACTCGATCAATTGCGTTGTTTTTAAAGAGGCATCGTGCATAACTCCTAACTTGAGTTCGTATTACTGAGGGTCTTGAGCTGAAGTCATTTGCTACAAATCCGGAGTTTTATTAATGTTTCGTTTGTAAAAATTAATAATATTAAGCATTCTTGTTTTCACGAACCGAAAGTATGGGTAAGGGCACATTTCCATAATTTTTTTGAGATTTTGATTTAATAGTGATATTTTCTTGGCTACACATTTTTTTGCTTCGTTTATTCCATTTTTTGTCAATTTTCGATGTGGATTATAATACAATTGATTTCAACATTAGAGAAAAATGGGAAAAAGTCTTCGCTCAAAAATAAAGAGAAGATATCGGAAACTTAAACGTGGACATTTAGATCAGATAGTTTAAAAGCCAAAACTGGGTGAACTGACTAAAAAACTGCATGCCACTTTGGTTGGGGTGGAATACCGTGAATAATAACCCAAAAATGCATTCCTACATCCCCAAGATCCAGAAGCTACATTTCCACAAGTCAAAATGCCAGCCATTGTTGATCTCAGGGCTGCTTCCATCCCCGGATCAGGTCTATAGTGGTCGGGAGCGCAAAGGAAGCAAGTCAGGGAGAGTGCAGTCGAAGAAAAGATAAATTAGGGATCCATCGATTAAGAGGAGCCAGAAATCAAGTATGAAAGAAGCTACATCAAGAAAAAGAAGAAGCATGGAAAGAATAGAAAGACCTTGGTTTTTTGATGATTTTATTTAATTTTGTTTTTTAATTGTAATTATTTGTATTTGGTGTAATAATTTATAAGAGTTTATGTCCGAAAGTTGCTCGAATTCGAACGAAGAATAGGTCTTCTTGAAGCGGTAAGCGTGGAGAGCAGAGGAAAGCCCTATCGCCACGAAGGACGAGCTATCGTCCAAGAAAATCTCCTTGATAATTTATGCAGGTAATTTACCCGCAACCTGGAACGAAGAAGATATCAAAATATATTTCGAAGAATGTGGAGGTGGGCCTGTTCTTGATATAAGACTCATACGAAAAAATTTCAGTAACAGTGGGTCTGCCCTTATCAAGTTCGAGTCGCTCAGCGACGCATAAACCGCCATTTAGAAATTGAAAGGAACAACAATTCCCGGAGTAAGTCGTCCAGTGCATATAAAGTGGCTGGATACCGAGTAGCAAAGACTGGGAATAGGACAGAATGATTAGCATAAGCTGTTCGTCGGATCATTACCACGACAAGCTTCTCGATAAACTTTATATTAAGTTTTTTCATTATTAGGTGAAATTGAAACTATAAGATTGTAATAGACGCAGTTTTGGGCATTTGTGGACTATCGAAAGAAGTAGAGTGCACTATTGGCGATACGGTATCTGAACGGTCAGACATACCTCCACGGGAGTCGAATTCCGATATAGGTGAGATTTAAATAGAAGAAATACAATTCCTTTATGAGTAAGAAGCACGCGGAGGAAGATCTTGATCCTTTTGCATATTCTATAGTTAATGTATACCATTAAGTTTGGGCTTAAGGGCAGCACTATTACTATAACTACGCCACCGGAAAGTCTCAGTACTAAATCCCCCCCGCAGGAGCCAAAATCTACACTTCTGAAAGCATGGAGCAGTGGTACATCCAGCAGGAAACCAACCAGCTCAACGATATGCAAAGTTCCAATCGAAAACTGGGACCACCCGGCTCCAATCTCTTCCTGTTCCACCTCCCCAACAACATGAAAGACTCTGAACTCTACAACCTGTTCAAAAAGTTTGGAAATATCCTCTCCACCAGGGTCATGACCGAGAAAAACGGAAAATCCAAAGGAATCGGTTTTGTCAGCTTTGATAATCCCAAATCCGCACTTGAAGCCATCTAGGAAATGAACAGCTTCGAAATCCGAGGGAAAAGACTGAAAGTCTAGCTCAACAAGAAGGATTAAAAATCCAAGGATAATCAAATTACCTCGTTAAGTCAGGCAAACAATTGGAATCCATACTGAAATTATGATCACCCTCTCATTAAATATTGAAATTTACGTCGTTATTCAATTTTTAATTTTTATTTTATTTTCCCCCGATAGATCATTTGCATCCAAAATTTGCAGAAATAAATCGATCAAAGAGGAAGGTCATGGCGAAAAACTCCAAAAAACTAGCATTCGTCAATGCAACTCCTTATTCCAGAAACATCTCCCAAAGAAAGGGAAAGCAGTTTATTAGTTTATTAGAATGCGTAAAAAGTCTTCATTTTTTTATAAATATTGATTTAGCAAGCCTTTTTAATTTAAATATATTTATTTATATTTAAGCTTAAAGACAATCATGAAAGGTTTTGTCTCAATTGCATGTTTTCTTCTTCTAAGAGACGGGTTATCCGGGCAATCTAACTTGGAGTGAGCATCACTGGAATTTGGAATTGGCAATATGTTGGAGAGGGGACATGATAATGGAGTTATGAGTTTTAATTCTAGTTTTAAGTGAGCTACCTTTTCTGAAGATTGGCAAGTCTGCTTTCTAAACTCCCTTAATTTGTGAAGGTAGAGAGATTCTCATTAAAAGTATTACTGTTGGTGTTTGTTTGCTCGGTGTGTCCCATCATGGCCACTTGAGGGGCCAAATCTATGAGAAGTCTTCCCATTCTGTCTAGTAGCGGTGCTAGTTGGCTGGCTCTCATTTTCCTTTGAAATTTTATTTTTCTATCCAAATGAAGGTTGCCATCTTCCAAGTCATCATCATACTGTGAATTTTCTTATTCTAGGATATGTTCGGGATGATTAACAAAATGGTATCCTTTATGATTTTTATGCTTCATGGAGCGAACACTATGGGCTTCCGAGTAGTCAAAGAATATTTTATTTTGCTTTTGCTTGTGTCTTTGCTAGTCGATAATTAGAGATTTCATGGAAGAAGTGTCGACAAGACCCTCAGATCTTTTGCTTTTGAAGCTTTTGTTGCTGATTACATCATTGTCGCACTTATTGGAAATATTGTCATTATCCTAGCATTTGTTTGAGAGATTGTCTGCTAGTGTGGGATGGTCCTTGGATGGAGTTTAGAATTATGATTTTTTGGACTATTTCTATTATTTCTATTTCTACTATGACAGCTAGTGATGCAGTTTTATCTCATACTCATTCATTTTCGTGTTCTAAGTTTGGTTTTACATTTGAATTTCAAAATTGGGAGCATCTAGATTTGTGTTAATTCCCATTGTGGACACATTCTTCAAAGACAGGTCTTTCTATGATTTCTAGTCAAATTAAAAATCTTTCATCAACTTGTTCATTCCATCCAGAGTGTGAGTTAAATCACTAATAAATTTGTCTATTTAAGGTTGGAACAGTTTGTTGTCTCTTTGGGCAATTTTTCGAGAAATTATGGGATGAGGACTCAAGTAGTCTGTTTTTTCAGACTGAACTGTGTGGGTTCTGAACGGCATTATTCTTTAGGAACTGGTGGGTAGCCACTAATTCCACCTATCTGGGTAGCCGCTGTAATGAATGTGCACATACTGTCCATAATGGTTGAGAATTTGCCCTTCGACCCACTGTCCTGAGACATCTTTGAGATCGACCCATTCTCCCACTTCAAACTTTCTTTTTTCCATTTTGAAAGGAGTGACTTAATACTGACTATTAAAATTGAGACAGGAGAGAAGCTAGTCAATTGTATGTTTATTCTGTGCTAAAACCTCAAGTGCTTCTGGGTTATTAAATTGTCGGAAGCCATTGGTTCTTTGTTGAATATAACGATGTTTTTTGTATTTGTGTTGTTCTCGAGAGTAGTTATTACTTCTTGAGACTGTACTTCTTTGATTGGAGTTTCTTGACGATAATTCTGAAGGGATTCTGTTGGCAATTAATTGGATTACGTGTCCTTCCTAGAGTTTGTAAAATTTTAACGGCTTTGTAGAGTCTATCAAGATTCCTTTGAAGAGAAGACGTTGGTTGTTCTGGGGGACACCGCTTTTCTGGGTTATTAGCATTGATTACTTGCTAAATTTGAGATTGAATTGCAGAAACAGGGTCTTAGAGATTGGCACTTACTTCATACAGAGAGCTATTCAAGGTTTTAATTTTGATATTGATTAATTCGTTTTGTTTTTAATGTTAGTCCATTTTGAAAAGAGTTGTCCGAGAATATTGGGGAGTGATATAAAAAAAGAATAATAAATATTGGAGACAGGGGTGAAACGATAAAAACAAACTTTTTCATAGTAGTTTTGCTTTTGTCGCTATCTTACTGAAGAAGTATTCTCCATTTTCAAGGAGAATTTGAATTATTTTGGTATGAACAGAATCAGTTGATTGCTAATTTGAAAAATTGCCAAAAAATATATCCACTGATTACTAGTAAGAGTTCAAATGCAAATTAGCAACACTAACTTCATAATCATTTACAGCAACTCTGACTTTACCAAGTTATGTAAGGAGTTCAAGACAGTGATATGAGGTTCAGAATACGTGCACAGTCCTAAAGCTGCCTGAAATGCGCAAGAAAACCTGGATTCATGAAGGTCGGATGCAAGGATTGTTCCAATGCAGAAGATAACCCAAAAAGTGAATGGGACGTTGAATATTTGAAGAAATAGTTCAATTTGGAAAGGTAACACAACAAGAGAAAACTCAAGGAAAAGGAAGGGCTCATCAATGTGTTGAAATAAAAACTTGCTCACTACGAAGGGGATCAGTCCTAAAACGTCAATGAAAGGTGGAAACTGACTCAACTTGCCATCGACACATAGTTCCCATCTCCCAGGAAGTCTCTCCGAAAAAACTAGTCCTCCGAGTTTAAATATCTTAGTGATAACAAGTCAAATTCTGTGTGTTTAAAATGCAAGCCCATCTTTTAGCAGATGAAGGATTAGGCATCTAAGCAGGTCAAAAGATATAGAAAGGAAACGATGGACCTGAGAAAGATGGTTGACGGAATCAAGAATATGGTGATGATGAAGAGGGAAAATAGAGAGATAAATCATGACCTGAGTAGAATTAGCGAAGAAGACTCCGATTCCATTCGGACTGGACTGGAAAACTTGAAAACCGAGCTGAAATAGAAATAAACGCTATTGAAGCAGAAAAACAACGAAATCAGCACCTTAAAGGACGAAAAAACCAATTTCGAGATTCTCTTGGGAACCTTGGAGAGAAAATACGAGTCACAGATCAACAGTCTCATGAAATAGCAAAACAGCGCCACCAAAGCTCTTGACAATTATTTTGAAGAGTCAGTTAAAGCTGACAATAGGCAGGAAAAGTATCTGATGCAGCTTAGTCGAATCTAGGAGTAGAACAGTTCTTTGAAGCGCTAGATTCAACTGATCCATGAGCAAAGTCATCAATATGCAAGGTAGAGGGATTAGTTTGAACGACAAGTGACTAGTTTGATAAGTGAAAAGGAGTTGAGTATTAGGGAAATAGGAAAAATCACGATCAATTTGAACGACACCAAGCAAGAATTCCAACTTATTAGAACGGAAAAGAACGCTCTGGTCAAATAAAACTATTAATTGAAATTGAAGCTTGTGTAGAATGAGTCTAAAATAATGGGCATCAGCAAGCACCATTAAAAAAATCAAGAACTTATTTTGAGACTAGAATCTGCCAATAGATAACTAGGAAAAGAGTGTACTGAGCTGAAAAATTCCTTGTTTGATAAGCAGAAATACATTGAAAGTTTGCTCACCGACCAAAACACGTCCATCCAGTAACTTCTTGACTAACTTTCAAAAAAAGAGAGTGTCATAACTGAAAATAACAGATCGATTTTTCATTTGAGATCAATAATAGAGGAAATAAAGAGTAGCCAACAAGTTCAATCGAATATGCAAACTCAAAAGATCGCAATTGAGTTCAAAAAGCAAGAAACTCACTTGAAGACGATGCTCTAGGCGAAAGATGTCGAAAAGACAAGAGTTGAAAACAAAGCAACTGAGCTTGCAAGGTTCATTGAGCAATTGGAAAATTCAGCTTCTCAGCTGGAAACATAAAACAAGCATTTGAAGAAGGAGCTTTAAGTTTTATATAGCTAGCAAAAGCAAACAAAGTAGAATTTTGACAATCATATTGAAGCCCTCGAAAAGAACATTGAACAACTGCAGTCTGAATCAAAAAACATCGAATAGACAACGGAGAAGAAATGCCAACACTAAATCAATCAGCTGCTTTTCGACAGTACCAAAAGATTCCTCGACGAAGAAGACTTAGTTAATGTCAGGGAAAAGTTAAGGGAAGAGGTTCTGAATATTGAGGAAAACGTTAAAGCCTTTGCGTAAGTGTTTAAGGAACTCAAGGAAAGTCAAAAAAAGATGATCTCAGAGTCTATGAGAGTTTCTCAAAGACTAGAAGAAAATTAAACCGTAACTGGCCAGAAGAATGCAGACTTGGCAGCAACTATTGAAAAAAATACTGCCTAGATCAGTTTTTTAAAGAAATAGTTGGAAGTTGCCAATAAAAGGAGTGTTGAAGCAGAAAAAGAGGCAAACTAGAGAACTCAGAAAAATGAGCAAACATTTCTTAAAAAGTTTACCCAAAAACTAAGTTAAGTTACAGCAACTAATCCAAAGGGTTTTTTAGCACTCAAAGATGTATGTTCTTAGAACAGTCTTACCATTAAAGAGAAATAAGCTATTAGCACACGTTTTTAAAGCATTTCTTGTGATATATAGAGGTTGATTGAAGAAAGAGATAGCATTCAAAAAAAATACAGAGATTCTTTAATTCAACTCCAAAATTTGACTGAAAAATCGTCCCTTTAAAAAAATGAGATCGTTTCAACCCATTCTTCCTAGATTGAACGCTTAAAAAAAGATCTTCACCAGAAAGAGGGAGAGATTAGTCGTTTAAAATTGGGTTAAGTTAGCGAAATGGCATCGTTGAGGTAGACATTCAAAGAAAAAGAACAAGCTCTTGAGAAGAGGAGTAAAGATACGGAGGAATTGAACAAAAAGATGCAGAAATAAATTGTCGCTGTCAAAGATTAGAACTAAAAAATGCGTACTTAGAACAGTACTATTTTGAAAAAACTTGAAGGGGTTGAGGAGTAAAAAAAGAAATGCCAGGAAAGCTTAGTTCAACTTCAAGCTTCAAAAGGAGACGAAGAGGAAAAGTATGCAAAGAAATCTAAAGCTTTTGAAGATCAAAAAAACAAATATCAGCTCCAAATTGAAAAACTACAGGAGGAAATAAAAAAGTAAGTCGAGCTTAAAGGATAATTTACTTCCAAAATTGAATAAATTGAAAAGATAAACACTCGGTTGGAAAATAAATCAAATCAAATTGAACATTTAGTGGAGTAGGTCAAAGCGAAACATCGGGAGGAATTGGAAGAAAAGAGAAAATAGATTAGTTCTATTGATCTCTCCTTGAAGAAAACGTTATAGGAGCATAAAATGGTTCTTGATGAAAAAGAAGGGAAAATATCAAAATTGTAGGATTAACTCGAGGGACTTAAGAACAGT
>JAOWAT010232200.1:0-20684 GCA_028571025.1 Longipedia americana
TGATTTTTGGACAGAGTTCAAGAGTCGTATATTTATTTGCCAATCAGTATTTGCACGATAGATCAATAGATAGCGTAATGACATTTTGTGATTAAGCTCAATGAAATATTATTTTATCATCCAAATTATAAAGGTAAGTTATCGAGATGAGTCGTCGAAACCAAATACACAACCAGTCTTCAGAACAGCTGAAGATTCAGAGAAATAACCAGACGGGTCAAATTGATGAGATGGAATATCAGAAACTCTAGCGCAAAAAACTAAAGCGTGAAGGTCTTTCGCATCTCTATAATGCTGATTATCAGCCTGCTCGCTACAAGATCGCTTGCTAGCATCGAGACAGGCGATCCTACAAAAAGAAACTTGCCAACGGGTCATACGTAACATTTATCTTATTTCTAGAGATAGCTGGAGTTGTTTTAGGACACTAATCAGTTGAAGGCATTCGGACTTGGACCTTACCTGTACATAGAGTTTATGAGAAGAGTGGTATGGCTGTTTTTTGTACTTTCCATCCTCGAAGGCGTTCGAATCTATATCCTCTCAACGAGTCAGGGATTGGGAAACTACTCAATATCATTTTCCACATTTCTGATATCGACCACTCTTGGCAACTATGCAGGTCCTGTAATGTCCGATTACGATGCGTACATTGTAACCATAATCCCGGGAGTGGTTATAGTAGCGATGTTCATATTTTTCCTGGTGTGGCATGCACATTATTTCTCGGTGATTTCATAATAGGAGTAGAGCAACTAGGTCATAAGACCGTAGAAGTTCTGTGTCGAGATTTAGGGTATAAACGAGCATGCTGTGGATGAGGAGTAGTTGTAGAGATTCTTTTCGGTGTTCGGACCCGTCTATGAGGTGAGTCTAGTCCGACGGCACAAGAACAAGCTGGGTTATTTCTAGGAGTTGGAAGAACTGGATTAACAAATAAAGGAATAGTAGCTGTAGCTGTTACTGGGCAGCGGTGACCAGGACCATTTAAAGGGTCTAAGAAAGTAAAGAGATGAGCTCAACAGGTACATCACCACTCTGAGGATCAATCCCAAGATCATATCTGCATATATCCATTTTCAATACTAGAAATCCAAAGTCGATATGCTTACCTACTTTAATGATAGGTACTTGTTCAATACGACCAGTCATGCTCTGATGAGAGGTCTGTGCTGCTGTTGTGTTGAAAATTAGACGAAGATAAACCGTTATAAGGGAGAACTCTTGTACATCAAAGATGAAAAGGTTCCTGGACCGGAAGACATCAATTGGGAATCCAAAGAAATATCGGGAGTTAGTAAATGTTGTAGGGTTATGATCGGTCTCCTTATCATCATTCTCTTCTTGGCCCTTTCCTGTACTATTATTGGTCTTTGCTCCATCTATGTCTCTGCTAACAGTGTTGATTGCGATGGAATCGTCATACCAGCCACTACTGCACTCGCACAAGCTGCTAACCAAAATGATGTCTAGAGAAGATGTTTTTGCAACTCTAATCTCTTTGCATCGTTTACAGATTCGACCATTGTTGACTACTGTGGGGAGTTGTTAACGAGACTCTATACTTAGCAGGGTATTCAGTGGGCAGTGGTTGCTGCATCTGGGCTCACTAACTTTTTATTCGGAATGATCGTACACTGGATGGTTGGATTAACTAGGCCTGAATCCTTTTCATCGGGATTGCTGGCAAAAACTGTGGTGTACACGTGTTTCCTGATATTTAACACCATAATTCTGCCTTTGCTAATATACGCGGACATTTTTGGGTTCAGGGCATCGACTTATGTCTCCTTTTTGACGATAATATCCCAGGATATCAGACAATTCTTTAATGTGGACGGTCTGACATTTCTGGTAGATTTTGATCCCATATGGTACAGAAACGTATCTCCAATATTCACAAACTATCTTATATTCGATATTCTGGTAACAGGGTTTTTCTTCATTTGGTATAAATTCATGGCGAGTAGATCTGGGTTGCAGTAGGATGAAGGTCGGATACTACAGAAAAGCATGAATTAAAAGATATCCAATTGGAAATTCAATGTCTATGTGGAGTTTTCTTACTTTTTGTTGATCATGGTGATGGGGACTGTCTACAGTGCAGGGATACCGGTGTTGATACCGTTGACTTTTGTGTCATTACTGGTAAAGTATACTATGGCGCGGTCCCTGATTCAGAACGATAGTTCCAAGATTGAAGGGTTAGGTGAGAGCTATAATTCTTTTTCTTTGACACTATTTCCCGTATTTTTATTTGCAGCAGCACTGCTGGGAGAATGGATGTTAACTGGGAACAGTTTTCTATATAATACTGCATTGCAGGTGTCGATAGACTTGGGAATAAACTTTCCAATACTAAACAGACAGCTATATTTGCCATGGTTCATAATAATCGCGATAATAATAGCTGTATACTTTCTGTTTTATAACACCATCGTTCGATTTTGTTCATGGTTGGCATCACTGTGTTACAATAGGAAGGCAGTTGTGCATCCGTATCATGCTCATCCGTTCAGTGAGCATGCCAAGAAGTTGAATGTGGTGCACAGCTACAACATTCGGAACAATGATAAGTTCAAGGGTGCAGTTATTAACATGGAAAAACATTTGTTTGTGGAGAAGGAGTGATCTAACAACGATGAAGAAAAATTGGAAGGTCATTCATCTGGGTGGTGGTGAGCAGAGAAGAATGATCTTTCTCTTAACAATAAATAATCCATCAATAAATATTTTTTTCTTCCCAATCCGGTATAACTTCCAAAATTATTTTATTTTTTTTTCTCGAACCTGTGGAGGGAGGAGTTTATCCTCTTTGGATTAAAAAAACATGACCTTTTGATTTTTTACAGATATGAGGGTGGGGGGACATTGGATGAATTAGGGAAAAATTATCAGAGATGCTTGAGTTCGAATCACAATGATTCATAAAACCACTACTATAGTCTCATCATGTATTTTTCTGTCTGGGGATAACATTTTTGGGTCGTCTGTTTCCCGGGGTATTGTTTTTTCAACCTAACATCGCACTTAAAATTAATGTTAAGACTTCTACAATGAACTTATTCGCTCAAAACTAATAGATTAATTATCAAGATATTTCATATTGAAGAAGATATTGGGTATCATAATGAGTAAGAAGACTGTATTGGCGGTAACTGTGTCGATAATACTGTTTCTTGCAATGATTTAACAATCAGAAGCAGTGACGGGAGTTGATGTTTCCGGTTTGATCTCGACTTCAACATACCAGTGCATGAAAACCAATGGAGTCAGTTTTGTAATAATGAGAGCTTACAGATCATACGGCGCTGCTGATCCGAATGCAAAACAGTCGTTGACAAATGCTAAGGCAGTAGGCTTGATAACCGATATTTACATGTTTCCGTGTCGTGGAAAATCCGCATCATCTCAGGTCAACGAAATGTTCAATACTGTTCCGAATAATCTCTATGGGATGGTTTGGATAGATGTAGAAATTAACCCTAGTCCTAATTGTGGATGGGGGAAGGACTACACCGCAAACTGTCAGTATTTGGGTGAGTTGATTAGCGCGATTAAGGCTAAAGGAAAGAAAGTTGGAATATATGCCTCGTAGTACATGTGGGAGACTATTATGGGTAAGTTAGGAGCATGCACTGGAGTTGCTAGTGGCACACAGGTGTGGTATGCCCATTACGATGGGAAGGCAACTTTATCCGACTATATACAGATTGGAGGATGGAGAAAACCCAATATCAAACAGTATAAAGGGGACACAACCTTATGTGGAGCCGGGGTGGATTTGGATTACTATCCCTGACTGTGATTGTGATGAACAAAATTATCAATAGTTATTTTCAGATCTTTTGGGTTTTTTTGAAATTTTGGAATTTGTTAAAGTAATAGTCCTGCTACCATTACCACGCAGTCAAGTTTAAGATAGCGCAAACTCATAGGTGATTTTTTCTTTAAATACCGAATTCTTAAAAATGAGTGAGAAAAGGGAGCGTCAGAGCTTAAGCTCAGTTCAGGAGAGGGTGGAAGATATAGTTCAATTTTTCACCTTGTGGAATTTTCAGAATAAAGAGAGAATATTCCCATAGAGAAAAAAATAAACCAGAAGACAAAGTGATCAGAAGATAAAATAAAAATGTTGATGAGAGAAGATGCATGTATAGGTGGAATAATCATATCAAGGCTTTCATTTAGTTGTCAAGAACTGGCTGGTTGATTTCATCAACGAGTTTTTGAAACTCCTTCTTGACATTTTTTTCAGCCTTGAACATATTAGGAAGTTTCGGGAAAAGTTTGAATCCGTCCCCCGCATGATGACAAGATGTTCTTTTCTCTTCATAGGCCTTCTTTCTTTTCTCCTGGATCTTTTAAGGAATTTTTCCGCTTGGTAACATACAAATGTAGGTGCAGACTCTTAAGGACTGGGTGGTTGGGACTGTGTTGCAATGGAAGGTTCTGCTGTCAAATAGTATGAAATCTCCGGCTTCTGTGTTGATTTTTTCATAATGGGAGAACGGCTCCTTCACCTTATCACTATCGGGGACAAGATACCAGTTGTCTTTGACATCCAGCATTTTCTTTTTTTTAAAATACTCGTGATGATATTTATTACTTTTAGGAACAGCCACGAATCCCCCACCATCCTTATCTGCAGTAGTTAAGGTCATTATGCCTTGATAGCTCCAAAGATGGTTTTTGTCAGGTGCTTGATCACAATGAAGAAAAGCGTTCCCTTCTCTTGGTTTGTAATTTCGCATTCCGTTCATAAAACAAAATCCATCAAATGAGCTTTTTAGTTTGTCAGTACCCCATAGCTCCTGGAAAATTGGCCTGCATTTCTTTCTCAGGTCCCACTGGAGCTGAGAATGTCCTACATATTGAATCATCCCTCCATGCATCACGAACGGGTAATTTTTCCCAAGAATCTGTGTTTGCTTGTCATTTCTATCCAGTCTTCCTTGAGCAAGCTTTTCCATGTATCCCCAAGCTGTTTGCACACTTCCTTCACATTATTCATCGGATAGCCACTTGGCAATCACAACAAATCCGTTCTCTTTCAAATATTCTTTCCAGTTCTTTGTATCATCAAACTTGAATCTGTAGTTGTGTTCGAAGTGATATTATTCCATGTCAGCTTCCATACTTTTTGATAAATAATTTATGACAGTTTTGTCCTAAAATTGGGTGACTTATATTTTTTTGTCGCTAATACGTTCTGAAAAAATCTGACACCTGTTCACATCATCGTTAAAAGTTAAAAATTGAAATGAAATGACCATCAGATTAGCAATTGAATAAACATGTCTTTCACTTAAACTGCCTTAATAGGACATCTGGGCGATCCTTGCACTCCTTGATTTTTTGCCAATTTTTCCTGAGTTGAGCGGTATGTTTGATATTTTTGAGTTATTTATCGAGATGCTGATCAAAGATGCCAATTGTCTACTCACATGCTTAGTTCCACACCTTCTAGCCTTTTCCAGAGTAGTATCCGGTCATGAAGAGAGCTTTTCTGATTAATACCAGTTGATTCCACCCAAAGCGGCATTTTCCATCCTCTGACTCAATAACCTCTGAGACAAACTGAAGTTGTTAAAGAAGGAGTTCATGAATTTTGGAGAGATGAGGTCTGTTGGGGTTGGAGCCAATGACATTTATTGAGGAATTTTACACCTTAATAATGTCCGCTTTTGAATTGCATTTGTAGATGTCAAAGCTGGAAAGAACGGTAAATTAACAAGGACACTACACTATCCATCGATTGCTCAGCATTCCATTTTATTAATTGGTAACCTTGATTTATTCTGCAAGCTTTAATATGTTGTTTTGCTCTTTTTCGTCATTTATTCTAATAAGAGCTTTAGGGTTTGTTATTTTGAGGGAAAATAGGAGTTCCTTCTTATTTGGTTCGAGCTGCTTGAGTTCGAGCATCAGCGATGGAACAAGGAGATTGATTATCCAATTGTAGTAATTCCAGGGTGCCTATTAGTTGGAATTCATGAAAATTGCTGTTTGAATGTTTTAGATTTATTGGGAGATCATTTGTTTGGGCATTCCATATAAGAGAATTTCTTACTTCTATTCTACCTTTAGTTTCTACTAACCTTACTAGACGATTTGTCCGAGATATTTTTGGGTGAGATAGCGGGATCTGAAGTGGTAGGGTGAGAAATTGAAAGGGTTTTACTTAATTTTTTAGGTTGTGAATTGAATCTCTGTTTAAAGATCGGGTTTTATGGTGTTAACCCATGAGCGATAGTTCCAGACATGGAAATTTTTTTAATCCTGAGAGAGGAGTTTCTTAATAAGCTATTTTTATTTCTGAACAATGGAAGGGTCTATTTCATATAGTTTTTGGATCAGCCATTGACGATGGGTCCACAAAGTGTAGGATTTAGGATCAGATTTTATAATTTTCGTATTGAGAAGATAGTCTTAGCCGAGCAGTTTGGCGTTTGTTGCGATAATTGCTTTGACATCGTTTTTTTACTTGTCGCTGCTTTAGAAGTTGTGCTTGATGATATTTTAGAGTAGTTATCGTCGATAATTAAAGACAGTAGGTATATCGGAGCATAGTTGCATGATGATGGACGTGAATTAAAGGAGGGTGGGGAATTGATGCGGTTGGATGGGTTTTTTTCGGAGATGGAAAAATTATTGAAGTTTAGAATTGATAAGAGTGGATTTGGCTTACTATTACTGCTGTTATTGAGGTGATTTCTGTTGTTTTTGGGAACGTTTTTGTCCGTGAATCATGTTTTTTAGTTTCCGAATCGTAAATGATAGGATGTAAGGCTGTTTAAACTGTCAGTATTTAATCGATAAATCTAAATAAATATATACAAAAATATGTTTGGTTCATCCAATAGAGCAATTTAATGACATCAAAAATATTAGCAATAAGAATACTGAACCCTCAAATTTTATTTTTCCCCAAGTTTCAAGTCACTCTAAGGGATTAAATCTACATAAGAATCTAATAATGAGAGATATAGTAAGTGAATAAAACAAAAAAGTAGGAATATACAAAGAATGAGTGGTTAGTGTAGGCATTAAAGCAGTTTTACAAACATAGGTGTGATGATAGGAACATGTTTGATAGTTGGGATAATTGAGATCTACCATCGGTATCAAAGACGCAAATTGAGGAATAGGTTGATAAACACATCCCCATCAACCATAGTGGAATCTTCGGTCTATGGGTCCATGAATGAGCCCATTATGAACCATACTCATACAAATTCCCATTGATTTATACATATTCAACAAAAAAATTTACTAGGGTAATGGTTATCTATCTCATCCCTCCTCTTGATTGTTAGGGTATAAATTAGAAAACTTTTTCTTCATATTAAATATTAAATAGCAGCTAAAATTTTTTAAAATGTTCTAATCGTAGACTCCTAGCAGCTCTGCCAATATGCTTCGTAGTCCTAGTCGTCAGTCGTAGTATCCCACAGTTTCGACTTTAAAAGACTAGATGATATCCCTGTCGCATCGTCTAACCTCGATGTAGCATGTTCTATCATCGAAAGTATTCATTCAGTCATAATTTGTAGATGGATAGAGTGTAATGTTTAGGATTAATGGAAAGAAAGGCTAATGTGGGATATTTGAAGAAAGTTATAGATTAGACGAGAGGTAAATTTGAGGAATAGAGGAGGAAGGAGGATGAACTTGTGAGTGCAGCTATGTAGGAACATCAAAAAAGTGTAAAAAATATGGTTTAGAAACTAGTTAAGAGTGAGAGGATGTTCGGATTGAAGAAGGAGTTGAGTAATGCAAACATTGGTTTCGGAAAGGAATAAGAAAAACTGAATATTTCCCATGGGTATGGGAGCAAGAAGAAAAATGTTGGTAATTCCAGAAAGAACGAACACATAGACAGGAAGCCAATAGCCTTTACGAAACCACAGGAACTGTATTTAGAGTCCAATTAGACCATGTTTTCTTTGATCATCGAATAACTTTAAAAACTCAGGGGAAACAATCAAAGTATTGAAAAAAACATAGAAAGTCATAAGAAAGGTGTCATCAATCTGAATAACGAAGTCTGCAGAAAAATGTAAAGGATAGAAGACGAAATATAAGGGATTCAGAAGTAAGTAATCATGATGAGAAGGACAGGTTTCTCTAAGTCTGTTGAAAGTTGCTTAGATTAGAGTGGAAAGCTTTATGGAACTCAGAAGCAGAGCTGGAATTAGATCGGAAACAAAAAATAGAAGTCTGGTCACAGTGCTGTACTGAATAACCAGTATACTGTAAATCGAAGTAATTTTTAGGTTCCTAATTCTGAATCTATCCATATTTCCCATCATCATTATCCTACTGTTTAAGGAGGTCAAAATTTTGAAGCCATAAAATTAGAAAATTTGTCAAAAAGTTTGGAGTCGTTACAACGATAGTTTGTTCATAAAGTTAACATTAAGGATGTGATACCAATTTTGAGGAAAAATATGGAGCCAGTGCAGTAGGAGGTTAATGGAATGAAATCTTATATATAGGAGAGTCTGGAAAGCATGCGGAAGATTCTTTTGAACCAGTCAGAGATCAATGAAGAGTTGTGTGGGGCGATGAAGATTGGTTGGTGGGAGGGGAGAGGAAGAGTATAGATATAAAATTTTAACCAGTTGGGGATAAGAGATGATCTATAAAGCTAGGGAGATGAAGTTGTATGGTAGAGATAAATTTTTAATATGTATCCTTAGGGATTTGTATCAAAAAGGAACTCAAACGAGATTATAGTTACGCAGCAGGGAACCTATATGATCAAACTATTTGAAAATGATTTGCTGAGAGGAGTGAGCAATGGGAATGAACTGGAAAATGGGTATAGTCGTAAAAAAAGTTCTACTTACTTGATCGTGGAAGAGGAAAAAATGAAATATTACGGCAGTCAAATATTGAAACTTGGAAAAAATAGTAGAATAAGTGTGTTATCAGCAGCGAGCTAGGTTTATCTTTTGGTGCAAAAACTTTGACTATGGGTGATTTATACAAAAAAATTGATGCTTTATGGATTTGGGTAGGAGTTAAAAACTATTTATACACTACATTTTGAACCTAGGAGGTAAAAATTTTCCTTTCATGGATTGAATAGTTTTTGAAGTGAAGTTTCATTTCAACTGAGCCTTTCTTGATGGTGTCCCTTTGTGAGTAAAACTAATTATAATGATAGCTGGAACGAGTTTAAATTTCATCACATTATTAATCACTAAGTCAAATCTCCGAGTTTTAACTTTTATCCTCGTCAATTCTATGACCCACTAAACGAGCCGATATAATCAAGCGATGAGATTACAGACTTGGCAAATGATAATATAGAATGGGGAAGAGAAATCACAATTTGTTTGGTTAGAATTGTTACTCATTGCAATGTTAATCTTACTGCTACCATTCTCTCCTCCTAAAAAGATCGTCAACATGTTCCTCCCTTACGTATTATTTTCCAGCCGGTCTGATTCTTTCCCAATCGGTGTTAAACGAATTCTTCTGATAGCCCTGTGAATAGTTCCAGGGCAAAGGGTAGCATTATGTGACTTTAAATGCGAGTTTAGAACTTTTAGTCTTTTTCTATTCTAAAAGCTAAAGTAAGTTGTCTCTTTTATTCATGTACTTGAGCCCATCATTAAAATTCATCATTGTTTTTGACTTTTGGAGTTTTTTAATTGCTTTTTGAGGTTTTTTAGGTCTATTGCTTCTTCGACTTTTGACCGATTGGTTGGTTGATTGTTTTGGTACTCCTTGTTTTTTAGAAACTGGCTATTGCATTGAAAATCGGATGTTATTGATAAGATCGGGCGCTTACAGAGGTATATTCACTGGGATTTAGGTTTTGAGATTTCTGTTCTATTTTTGAACATCTTTACGCCTGGATTAGATAATATCGTAGTACGGTTTTCGTGGGATATGTGACTATTGGCAAACCTTCCTTCCTTTAATCAAAGCGCTAGTATAACATTGCTAAGCTTTTGGATGGTTATCCCCAGTGTGAGGCATTACGTTATATGTTTTAGTTTGAGCTGCACTGGACCCGCGTCCGTAGGTTTAGAAAACTGGTTTTCCAAAGTATGTCACTGAGGCACTATTTGGTAGATCCCTTGTGACTTTAGTGAATTCTTTGATTCTCTTTTTCCTGGCTTAGATTTATTCGAGATCTTTAGGGTTTTTTGGATCGAGTACTTGTTTTGTCGGTGGAGATTTCTTTTTTTGTGTTCGGGGATTAACATTCTGGACGGATGGATAAGTTTTACGCATTTCTGTGGAGTTTTATTTGCGAAGTTTACATCTTTAGTACGAGTAAAGGTCGGACTTGATTTTTTTTCCTTAGACTGCACTGGTACCAAGATGCTACCTATTTGGGCTGTGTTTACTTTCATTTTCCTATAGCTGATGAATTGCTGCCGGTTTTTTGTTGTCTTAGATGGAGGTTTGTCTACCATTAACGGGATTCTATATATTTTCCCCATCTTTAAGCGTATTTAACGGATGCAATTCATTTGGCGACTATTATTTCTACATTGAGTTCTATTTTTCTCGAATCTGACGCCAATTTTACCGATTCAAAGATGGATTATGTTCTACAATGAGTATTTATGGTTTCAAATGCTGTTGCTATGATGGGGGAATGGGGTAGGCTGTTGTGTTTTAATTTTGATGTTTGGGTTTGGAACAGGCAGGACTGTGGCACTAAGATTACCGTCCCCATGAGAGTATTTAGTACATGCTTGGCTAATAGGAGCGAGGAAGACTGGGTTTTCCATGGGTAATGTCGGAGACATGTTAAGAGCAATGGGATACGGATGGGTTCATATGTGTTTATTCTATTTTTCTGTTGTATTTTAAATGGGGAGTATGTTGTGAACGAAGGAGAGTGAAGTTGATTTTTTTTAACTGATTTTCTTATATTTCTGATTTTTCTATTATCAATACGAGATAATTATTGGGCAAAAAAAGATTAATCGGTTGTATTTCAATCTTATCTTAAAAACTCATGAAACAAAAACAATCAATTGAAGATAAACAGACATCCCCCAAACACGGGGGGGACAATTTTGACGAGATAAATTTGGATTAGCATCTCATATATGTATTAATTATGTATATATCAGGAGCATCATCTAATGATGTTTTAGTCCATTTATCATTTTTATATATGTATATCAGGAGGTACATGTTCCCAAAGTACATACACAGGTAAGTTAGTAAGATTAATTTTCCATCAAAGTTATCAAAAATCAAATTGTAAATTCCATCAAATTATGTTAACAAACATTCTTCGATTGGAAAGTTTGTGCTATGCCGAGGATAATCTTCCGAGTTTTTTATCTTTTTTTCAAAGATCAAAATGGTAATGTGTCAATTTTTCACCCCCGTAGTTTACTTTTCCAGCTTCCGAAGCATTTTGACTATAAATTTCCGATTAATGATAATGAAGCTATGACCAATATCATTGGACAAAAATCAGGTAAAAGGGAAGAAAAACAAGAAGAACCGATGAGAGAGAGCATATATTCAGATGAATAACATTATTGCCAATTTGCCTCTAATTCGACTCATTCAAATGCAATTTTAGAAGATTTTATGTCAATTTGGTGAAACTTCAAATGGGGGTTAGTTCCCACCAGATTTTTATTTTCCAGTATCCGCTGCTGTTCTTTTGTCCAGCGTGACTGCGGAATTCAATAAAACTGGGTTGTTAAATATTTCACGATACTTGTAACGAGATGACAGAAAAACAACCCTTACGAAAGAAATACTTACTCAGCAATAAAACTGATTTTATAGTTGGAAGCACTTTGGAAAGTGCAGTGAGATTTTTTCATGCATATAAATCTTCTGTAAAAAAATGAGATGAGTTTAAAGGTGACCTTTGTTGTTGTAGCATATTAATTATAGTGCATAAAAAAACTTTGGTTATCGCGAACCCTCCGCTAAAGTCAGCGGTTCTTGTTTATTTTTCTCACACTATTTAATAGTTTAAAAAAAATATTTTCATAGTTACGATGATATGGATCATTTTACCGCTTAGAAGGGTTTATTATTTCCTGAGGCCTCAATCTTGCTAACCCTTTGGTCCCTTCGATTTATCAACAAAAAGTATGTGTTTTTTGTTTTTAAATAGACTTTCGGGGTCCTTTTTGAGATTTTTCAATAATATAAGCCTTCTCTTCACACCCGAAATCGGAGTTACTCTGTTTCTCGCGAATGGTGTTGACGAGTGTTGTAAATTTTAAGTGACATCTTGTTTTACATCGTAATTTATTTCTCGAGTTTTGGGCCTCGCTTCTTCAACTTTGTTGACCCACTCTCTGCCTAGATGCTTCCTTTTGCCGTAGGAATCCCGTGGGAATTTCACTGTTTTGACCTATGAACCGTTTTAGTCTTCGGACTTCGACTAATTTTCGACCTCTCTATCGTTTTGATATGCTCTTTTTTGTTTTCGCTAAAATATACAAATTTTTGATTTCGGATTTTCACTGATTTGACTGTCGTCTACTTTGGATTATATACTTTTTTCCGCTTCGCTCTGACTACTTTTTGAGTCAGCGGCTTACTATGAGGGCTAGTTTGATCGAGAGATGTAGTTACAAACTTGGGTTGCCATCTCTTTAAGCTAACAGAACAATTATATCACAAAGATCAGTCCTATCAGGACCGACAAAACACAGAGACAAACAGCCTGCGTAAGTCCGACTTTTGCTGTGTCTGGGTAGTTGACATCAATCAGTATCGCCAAATCTAACACGATTCCACAGAGAAAGTAGCACTCGAACAATACAAAGTGAACTGGTCTCTTCCACTATCCTCTAAAACGGAAGAAAGATATCACTGTCAAGATTTTTGTAGTCAGTAATAGAGACATCTGTGCTTTGACATTGTAAACCAGAAATGCGTGTAAGAACCCATTAACTAGATTCCTAAGGGTGACAAGGATTGACTAGTTGAGAAAACCGGACAGAGAGTACTAAGAATAGGTGAGAAAGGTTTCCGCCTATTATGCCTCTTTGTATACATAGATATAAAGGTAAAAGCAGAAACTGTAAATAATGACTAAAAAGCCGACCGTGTAAGTAATTGCCATATTGAGTTTATCCATGGGATTAAAGAATCCAGTCTGTAGAAGCTGCAGCGAGCAGTTGAAGGACAAAAACATCATATTTCCCTATATAAGTGTGACGGCAAGGAGAGTAAGGGTACTTTTTTACTGTAGATATTCTTGCATTGATGCGATAAAACCGTTGTTTGAAGATTTCAACCTATAGACTATCGATCGGCCAAAACGGAACAATAATAGCAATGAAATCGATGTGAAATAGTTCCAAGTGTACATCGGGTGTGTTCTTCGGAGAAATTGCATATCGGATCCATCCTACTATCTGATTATTTGCGGGGTGTAACTCGAATAATTCGATTTCAGGAACAGATTTGGTTCGATCTTTTCATCGATGGCGCTGAAGTCTATAAATGTGGGGAATATCTTTTGTTCGTTGGATTATTTTATTATAGTAAACACAATTTGGGGCTATATTTTGTAATCCATGTCGTGGTAAATATAGTACCAGTAATCGTCCAAAAATAGGAAGATAACCATAGAACATGTGAAAAAAAATCTTAGGGATGGCACACTCAAAGGTGCAGTAGCGATATCAGCAATGTTTTAGAGAGTTGAGAATAATGCGTTAGCTTGACATTAGCCTTGGTAAAGGAAATACGTGCTATTTACAGGGTCGCACATAATACAAATTTAGGGATTGTTCGAGTGACATTGAAGACAATTTTAACGCAAGCATAAAGAAATACAGGCTGCCAATGCAGTTCCTTCCGAACCGGGAGGGTCTATGATGAAATCGGGCATGCAAATCTCGCAGAAGCCCTCTGGTTTCGTGCAACTTTGACAGTTGGAGGGACAGGGCACGACGCAGGTTGCTGATGCCTTTCCCTCTGATCTGGGAGGGTCTATGATGAAATCGGGCATGCAAGTCGTGCAGAAGCCCTCTGGTTTCGTGCAACTTTGACAGTTGGAGGGACAGGGCACGACGCAGGTTGCTGATGCCGTTCTCTCCGAACCGGGAGGGTCTATGATGAAATTGGGCTTGCAAATCTCGCAGAAGCCCTCTGGTTTCGTGCAACTTTGACAGTTGGAGGGACAGGGCACAACGCATCTGACATCTATCGAGTCGTATTCGAGGCCTGAAGTGCATTTAAATTGGTAAACGTAGAGATTTGATGAACTTTTAAATTCGAAGACATACTTACCATTTGGTGAGACTAAAATGTGGGTGGTTAAATCTTGAGAGAGGCTTTGGTAGCTGATTCTTTAATTTTTATTGCGATCGTAGAGATCAATTCTGGCGTTGTCGGTCAAAAGAAACACTTTGTTGGATTCTTTGAGACTGACAGCTGTGAGAAATTTATAATTTAGATCATTTGTGATGGTGACTTAGTTATCCAATTAAAATAGGCCACTTGCCCGATTATTTGAATATGTTAGGAACTTTAGTCCTGGTGGTCGGTCGTAATTCGTCGTGTATATTTAGATATGATTTTAAAAGATCTTATACTCTGGACACTCTCCGGGTTGCATGTCTACCCAAAAATGGCTTTTTAGAGTTAGACTTTTTTCTGCTCGTTCGAGAACTCTGAAATTAAGTATACGAGTAGTGATAATATATGGAGTATTCTATATTATTCTAGCTTTTCTGTGACCCCCGTCATTGCCTATCTCTGCCTTTTACATGAGAAAACAACCAGTTTCTGGAAGAAGTTGGCAACGGAGAAATCCGTCAACGTTTTACTCAATACCAATGAGAATTATGTTTTAGGCATCGATAAATTAAATGTTTCTTGGCGTCTTTGAAGAAAGTTGGGTACCATACAACAGTTGTGACTGACCGATGTTGTAACTTTCGAGGGACCAAATTTGACCCACCCTACTACATACGAATATTTTATTCAGTCTGAGACTGATTGCTGGTCCGACAATTTACTAAACTTAATTTCCATAGCTTCTTATCAATGACCCATCAATATAGTTGTACTCTTCAATTTTAGATCTCTCTGTACTTCTTACGAAAATAGAGCCATCTCCCACTCGTGCATCCTGTATAAAATTGTACGTGAGAGAGATATTTTGGAAGGATTAGAGAACGAGCTGTTATCTCTGGGCGTTAGACAAGGGAATGAGGCAAAGGATTATGACAATCAAGAATTTAGACCGGCATAGTTGATTTATCCAGTCTTGCGCAGGAAGATCAGCTTTGCATGACTGAGATTAAATTTGGAATCGTTGAAAGGAAGGTTTGGTCATTGAATGTTAAATAGAAGTTTTTTATATATTTTCGGACGGTAATTTGGAAAAAGGTTTTTCCTTAATTAAAATTTTGGAAACGCCTGGGTTTTATAATGGCTTACTGTTGTTTTTCGGTAAGACTAAGATAACACCGATAATCATCTAATTGCTCGACTATTTTTTTTGTAACAACGCGTTTTTAGTTCCACCTGATGACGACGGAAGTACTGATATTGATTTGACTCAATACACGATTTCTGGGATTTGCCCAAGAAATCAATTATGATGACGGAAGCATTTACAAGTTACTGAGTGCGAGACTTCAGATCACTAGCTGGCGACTGGGGGATTTGTTTTGGTTAGTAATTTAAATATCACATGCATGCATGTAATTCGTATTGAATTTTTCTCACCCCGGAATTACTTTATACTTAGATGTTTTTGCATATCGGATGCACACATTCAGATAAATGTACAATAAATTAAAAATATACGTAAAAACAGCAAAACATAAGGCTTAGACTGATCTGAACCCATTACTCGTTGTAAATCTGTTAGCTCAGTATTTATTGCTGAATCCTTCACTGTTAGTGTTATTTTTTCCTAAGTAAGAGTATAACTGAGCACATAACTTGATTCATGCCTCCCCCTAGTCTTAAGTTTCGGAGATTGAAGTACATAGTCAAGTCTGCCGCCCAATTCGCAACCTGGTTGATGACAACTCAGTTTTATATCCAACTGGCAGTCCAGTGGCAAGCCAATCAATAATAGCCCAGTCTTTAACTGCAGTCATATGATTTCGGCACTTTAGTATACGCTAAAATTTCGTAAATCCAGTTTGGTAACCAGTCTCAGCAATTTTTTATGCGTAGTCTAGTCATTTAGTATACTCCGTTTAATTTAACGATAAAAAAAGAGTAAAAGTCAATGCCCATAGCACAGAAATAGTCGGCCTCTTTTCCGAAGTGTTACATATTACATCCACATTATATCGAAGTTCATATTCAAACTATTTTTTTTGTGGAAATTAGGAAAAAAGATCTGAAAAACTGGTAATTTGATCTCAGAACCTTATTGTCTCTTTGATTATTTCAATTACTTTGTGTGAAATAAACGTTGCGTAGCTTCTTAACAATACTCATGTATTTTATTGATGATTGAAACATGAATGCTGTAAATACCCACTCAAAAGTCTAAATCAGGACTCCTCCATATTTTATTCTCATTCTCTCGTTACTTTCATCGTCAAAAATCCCCCTGTAATTTCAACGCTCTCCGCGGTCTTAGCGATTTTATGCCCTAACAGTTACCGTTTTGATTATTTGTTTTAAATAATGGCAGTAAATTACTGGCATATTCAAAAACTACAATTTTCATGTAAAATTAAGGAATGATAACCATTTGCTTTGGCATCAGCATGGATACGGTCCACAGTGTTTCCAACATTGAGATGAACAACTCCATTCATCATCCATAGGCAGTTTGGTAAGTGGACTACCACAAGAACAGCTTGGCCCATCGTTATATGTCTTACTTTCGTATTTCTTCGTTTAGACAGTTTTCTGTGGTTAGCTTTTCAACTTAGTTTGAGTGTAGGGAGCAACTTTCTCCTTCTCAACTTCTGTCCGTTTGTATGTATATTTAGGTCGATCAACTTTTACCTAGATACTCGGTTTTACCTAAGTGACTTTAACTTGACTGTAAGGAACGGTCTTCCCCTTCTCAACTTCTGTCTGCTTATATGTATGCTGAGATCAACTAATTCTTACTTAGTTGCTCGACTTCACTTAAGTGGATTTAGCAGAGACGCCCAGTTTTTCCAGAATCAATTAAAGCTGGGACTAAATTTTGGTGAGGCGCATCTCAACAGATGAAGGATTCGAGTAGAGTGACATTGTGTATTATATTACCGATTCATTTATTCTTTGATTAGTAATTTTTAGTGATGACCAGAAATGAATAGTCATGGATTTATGAATAAAAAAACAATCGAATCTTCGATCATATAATCCTTAAGGAAAAAAATGCTATTAGACGTATTTTTGATATTTTTAAACTCATGCGATTTAGTTGCTCTTATCGATCGATATATTTTTTGTTTGCGCGTAGTTTAACCACTATTAAAACTTTAAAACTTTTTTAAAATGGATGCAATTCATTCCCCCCATCCGAAGAAAGAAAAACTTTCTTTTGAATTTTTTACGTTCTGTAAAAGGTAAGTCAAACTCACTTTAAGAGTTTCATGTATATTCACACAAATAATTATAAAAAATAAACGACTGATAATAATAATATAACTAGCAAAAAAATTAAGTAAACCCCTCCCCCCCAATCATTGAATATTGAAATGATGATGGATTCGGTTCTACGTTAGAAATTGACACAATTAACTGCTAAATGTGACACCTTATCAAAAAACGTACTTGATTAAGAAGATTATCATAGGGAAAGTATGTATAGTGTATTGATATTATGGAATAAATTGTTTCAATAAAGAAAAATGTCTACGGTATTGAGCATCTATAGTTTGAAAAAGCCTCGTAGAAACTATGCGAATTTCTAAACCTGGCTGCCATGATATATCTCCAAAAATAAAAATTCTAAACCTCACTTGATTATCTTCGCAAAGCGTAGCTTGTAGCACGTAATAGCTTGCAATACAAATCGACCACTTATAACAATCTGGCATGTTATTACAGAAGAACCGGTAAAATTAGAACAGCTTTAACATATCTGATCCAGGCTTTGGAAATGTAACTAAAAATTGATCAACCCAAAACCTTGCCAGACACTCATCTGAATCTATGTGCCGTTTTATCGCAGTTAGACAGACACTAGGATGCATTGCAACATGTTATGTTATCGATAATACTGCTGCAGGACTAGTTTCTGGAGCAAACATTACCCTGTGTAAAAAACAACGGTGGCTAGGATTACAAAATTAATGATGAAAGACTGGCTGTTTTGGCAATTGCGTATCATAATCTGGGAGTGTAATTCGAGCATTTAAAAAGGGTATTTTTGCATTTGCTATCTTATTTTTAGTACTAGGAAGCAGTTAAAATATACAGGAAAGCACTTAATATATCTCGTGAACATTTGAACGATAACTAGCAACTCATATAAAATTTAACACGGGTGGTCAACTCTGCAACTGAACAGATCAAGGATCAAAAACGGAATCTGTTGGAGTCTAAGAAGAAGAAGGTCGACAGGGAACTTTCATAGACTCGAAAAGATATATACAGAGATCTGGGAAAACTAGGGGAGAGGAACGGGGTATTTAGCAAATTAGGAGGCAGGACTGAGCTAAGAGAGGTTGCAGCTACCAATGTGGTAATTGGCAGCGGTAATAGAGGTCAGCAAGGGTTTCAGGGCAGTTTAGGTGGCAATATTCATCTTAACAACGACAACACGAATATGAATAGTACGAGTTACGATCCGCATGGGGTAGATTTTTGTTATTATTCTAGAGGTTTAGCAGGGATAGGAGTAAGAGAAGGGATATTGAGAGGGGATTTGCAACAAGGAAACAACAGAGATATTATAAGAGTTTTGCAGTTACTCCGTAGGATGAAGATCAGGGAAGAGCAAGTGGTGGAGGGACTGGTCAAAATTCTTTTAATTTGACGTGATTTTAAAGAGGAAGAGGAATCCTTCCCCCGAAGATTATTGATTTTTATTCATATGAAGGTAGAAATTTTATAGCGTCTATTTCCATACCTAAGTTTAAATAACACTAGAAAAATAATAGTATTAGTTAGGGATATTAAGTGTACCTTCAAGGCTGGAATGAATCAAGAATATATATATTTTGTTGAATGCAAAACTACGAAGCCAATCAAGGAGCTAACAACCAGCAAACAATCAACTGGACTGCAGTAGTATGTACTGCTCTTGGGTGCGCAAGTGTCACAATCATCAGTGTCGTAGCAATTCAGAATGGATATAGACTGAAAGTTAAAGCTGATGGAAAATCGCTGTAACTAGAATTTGATAAATACCAGAACTTGGTGAAACAGGAATGATCGATTGAGAAAATAATGAACTAGTTACAATATTTCTTGTTAAAGATTTTGACTATAGTTAATTTTATTATCCAATCAAATTGGTAGTTGAAAAAATAATGGCTGATCAACAACGAAGCTGGCCTTAAGCGAAGGGAATGCAAGGTGAAGAGGCTAAGAAACTGATACAAGGAAGTGACCCAAATCTTCAAGTGCATATAGTTCCAGTTGGATCAATGGTCACCATGGATTATCGACTTGATAGAGTAAGAATTTACGTTGATACAAATGGAATAGTGTAAAATGTCCCTAAAACTGGGTGAAACTTGATAAATAAATAAATAAAATTATGGAATTTTATCATCTAAATATGCACTAAGTCGTGAGCGACCAGACGATATGTGTCTGTAAGTGGAGTTTGGCACATGACGAAGGAAATAAATTGAACACGAATTTGTTTAAGAAAACTACGTACTGAAAGACAGCAGACGTTAAAACACTTTTCTCCATAATCACGAAAAATGTTCGATTTAGAAAACTATATTTTTTTTCGAAAAGTTCGATTGTGTATAAATGCATGCACAAGGATTCGATTTATAGTTTTAGTAAACAATGGAAAAAAACAATACCCGTTCCAATTTCAGACTGTTTAGCTTAGTCATCATGTCTTTGATGGTTTCACTGTGTCTTTCATTCCCGGGATTTAGACCGTTTTATAGAAGTTTCATTCCTAATTTTGGTTACAACAGTTTCTACGATAGTCGGAATTACCGTCTACCAAGGACTAACTATTTTCCGGATAACCAAGGAAGCTATCCACGGAATTATTAACCATTGGTTAACCATCGGCAACCACCAACTACCAAGCCGAAAAGAATAGTACCTGATAAACCACGAACAAGTTGGCCTTAAGTGGAGGGAATGCGATTTGAAGAGGCTAAGAAACTGATACTAAGAAGTAACCCAAGTGTTCGAGTAAGTAAAGTTTCAGTAGGTCCAAGTGGAGTAGTAGCGCTCACTGCGAGTTATTGCTTTAATAGAGTAAGAGTTTTTGTTAACAAAAATGGAATAGTGACAAATGTCCCTGGAATTGGATGAAACTTGATAAATAAAATTATTTATATGTATAAAAAATAAACTTTGGACAAGGGGTAGGCAGTTTGTTGTTGCTCTGAGGATGGGGGAAATGGTATCTACTTCATTATTTATGAGGAGTGCGTCTCTTTTTACGAGGCTTGCTATCTTAGACTTCCTTACTTTGCTACCAGGACTGCATGGGCTACTCTGCTTAGATTTAACCTTACTACATTGCTTCTATAGACATTATTTATATCTATTCAATTTATTTTTTACAGATAGTTTAAGAGAATATATCAATCGGAAAGCGT